>JAFVLL020028604.1:0-14729 GCA_021397915.2 Tor tambroides | reverse complement strand
TTGCATGCTGAGAATTAGGAGAAGTTACAGCATTAGAAGGGGAGGGGCAGGAAGGATGACAGGGTGGAGAGAGAACGGGGTAAGGTGCAGGATCTGGCCTGTTAAAGGCTTAGGAAAATGATCAAGGGATATTTTCAGATGCATCCACTTTGAGCCTTAGCCACCACAATCTGTTTGACGCATCTTGCACGATGCTGTCGGTTTTGCTTGATTATGCAGTTCAATCATTTATTTGCCCTACCAGACAAAAGTTTGGACACACTTGACTGAAATTGTTTCTTCTTATCTTCAAAAGCTTTTGAAGACCTCATAAAGATGGTTGCCATCTTTGAAGAAGCTTAGATATACAATAGTTTTATTGATTTATTTACTAATTTTATAATTATTAATTTAGACATTTTAAAATATGCTTTATAATTTTAAAGTACTTGCACTACCAAAAGTTTTAAATAATTAAGGTTTTAAATATTTTTGAAAGAAGTCTCTTATGCTCACCAAGGCTACATTTATTTGATCAAAAATACAGTTAAAAGTAATATTTTGAAATTAAACCAGAATATTAAGTTGAACCACATTAAACCATTTGGTTCCTAATATTAATGTTATAAACCATTTTTGCTGCCTAATTTTGTGGAAACCATGACACATTTTACAGGATTCTTTGATAAATAGAAAGCTCAAAATAACGGCATTTATTTAAAAATAAATCTTTTGTAACATTATAAATGTTTTACTGCCATTTTTGATCAATTTAATGTGTCCTTGGTGAACAAAAGTATTAATTTCTTCTTTTTTTAAACTCTTACTTACCTCAAACTTTTGAATGGTAGTGTATCGCAAAAAATATTAAGCAAAAGCTGTTTTAACATTGATAATAATCAGTATAAGATGTTTCTTGAGCACCGAATCAGCATATTAGAATGATTTCTGAAGGATCATGTGACATTGAAGACTGGGGTAATGATGCTGCAAATTCAGCTTTGCCATCACAGGATTAAATTACATTTTAAAGTATATTCAAATAGAAGACATTTATTTTAAATTGTAATAATATTTGAGAATAATACTGTTTTTACAGTAATATTTTTTAGTGATCATAAGGGACATCTTTCAAAAATATTATGAAATCTTATTTATTCCAAACATTTGAATGGTAGTGTACATACGTGTATGTTTAATTTTAAATAATAATTATTTGAAAACTTGACCTTAAAACTATTGAACAGTCTCTTAACAGAAACAAATTTTTGAATTGAATGACCGTACTTTTGCCACTTACTTACAAGTAAGCAAGCCCTCTCTTGGTCTGTTTGTGTCCTGTTTTTAAGTTATTTCTTGAACACAGATATGCCTTAAATTCTGGACTAATGAATGCCATGACAAAGTCCCAGGACTAATTGGCATAGAAACCCAGCGGGGTGCAACGAGGCCTCTGACCCTGCCAAGGTCGTGGTTTCTATGCCAAGGTTTTATCGGTGCAATGGGAAAGATACAATCACAAGTGGTTTTGCCCTACTGCACTGAATATTAATGTAGATGCATACAGAAATGCTGTTTGCCAATAAGATTACATGAATGTACTTTTGGTACATAAACTAAAATACACAAGTTTTTTTATAGAAACACACAAAGTCTACATGTGTTTAACAACCCAATAGCTTTATCAAGATGAATGGCCTGGATATGAAAAAAAGTTTCAGACCACAGCCAGTGGTCTTGTTGTGTAAATGTTAATGTTACAAATAATACAGTGATTTGGAATGAATCTGTCATTGTGACTGAATGAGTAAACGTCCTCATTTCAAAACATCAGTGATCTTGCATTGAAATAAAGGATGTTTATTATAGACAGCAGAGTGACATGTTTGGGCTCCATTAACTATAGATGTGAGTCTTAAATAAACATGGTCCGCTGTAGACGTTGCGCCAGAATAGGGCTCAGAGTCAGGTTGATGCCTGTTGTGTGTGGCAGTGAAGTTAATCATGCTGGTGCTTTGTCTCCCTTCAGGATTCCAAACTAGGGGAAAGTTCAGGACAAACACACACTGTCTTGTTTAAGTGGATACATTTGAAACGTCCTCGGAAAAGCATGTTATATATTGTTCTAATAGTCAGTGTTAATCGGTGTGATTGGATTGGGGCATATGAGAGTGACTTTTGTGTGTTTAAATATTTTATTTAAGAAAGATTCAGCAGTTTTAGGTGGGTTTGAAATGTATTATTTTGAAAGATAAAAATATATATTTTTGCTGTGTTCACATAATGTCACTGTTAAGGCTGAGTTTCATAATCTTTCTATTCATTCATCAAAGAGGCTAAAAAATTGTTTTCAACACTGAAATCGTTTCAACATACAATATATTGCCAAAAGTATTGGGTCGCCCCCTTCTAATAAACAGGTTGGACTACTTTAGTAATTTCTATGAGTACAAATCTTAATCTTAAAGCATATAATGATATTCTAGGAAATTGTGTGCTTCTAATTTTATAGCAACAGTTTGGACAGGACCCTTTTCTATTCTAACATGACAATGCCTCTGTGTATAAGGCAAGGTTCAAAAGAAAATGATTGATTCAGTCAGTGTGAAAGAACTTGACTGGTCTGCATAAAACCAAGTCCTAATCCCAGTTGACCACGTCTGGTGTGACTGTAAATGCAAACCTTGAGCCAAAAACTCATCACCAAACACCAATGACTTGTACATACACTATATAGACAAAAGTATTGGGACACCCCCTTCTTTAGAACAGAAAAATACACTTCCAAATCTGTGGCAACAACGATGGGAACATAATTCATGTATTTAAAAATTGTATTTCCATCTCTGTTGCAACAGTTTTGGAAGTGTCTAAAATGACTGTACCCATATGTGTTTGGTGATGAGTTTTTGGCTCAAGGTCTGCATTTACAGTCACACCAGAGGTGTTCAACTGGGATTAGGACTTGGTTTTATGCAGACCAGTCAAGTTCTTCCACACTGACTGAATCAATAATTTTCTTTTTGAACCTTGCCTTATACACAGAGGCATTGTCATGTTGGAATAGAATAGGGTCCTGTCCAAACTGTTGCTATAATATTAGAAGCACACAATTCCCTAGAATATCATTATATGCTTAAACATTAAGATTTGTACTCATAGAAATTAATAAAGTAGTCAAACCTGTTCATTAGAAGGGGGCGACCCAATACTTTTGGCAATATAGTGTATTTTGAGATCCAAATCAGCATATTAGAATGATTTTTGAAGAATTTTGAAAATTCAGCTTCACCATCACATGAATAAAATATGTTTTGAAATATATTCAAATAGAAAACATTTTTTTTATTGTAGTATTTCATAATATTACTGTTTTTACTGTATTTTGTATCAAATAAATGTAGCATTCAGAGACTTCTTTCAAAATCATTAAAAAGTCTTATTGATACCAAACTTTTGAACAGTAGTGTATATTCACAAAAAATCTAGATATTAAATGGGGCTTTATCAGGTGTTCAGCTTTCATGAACTTATAGTTAAATTGAATCTGACTGGATTAAGTTATTTTTATATTTAATTGAGAAATGTATTTACTTTTAAAATATCAAATAAGATTGCTAATAATATGTGTTTGAGGTACAGTTTCAAAGCTTTATTCTAAACCTTATTTAAACAAATGCACTGCTCTCCCATATATGCCTGTTTTAAATTAAAAGCAACGAATAACAATTTTGTCTTATGTCCTGTTTCTCTATGTGTTTCAACAGGAGTGAGTGTCTCAGCCAATCAGGACGATGAGACAGACATGGAGACATTTCAAATGGAAATTGATAAAGACACAAGAAAGTGCAAATTCAGAACTAATGAAGGGAATTACTGGACGCTTGTCGCTCATGGAGGCATCCAGTCAACAGCCACAGAAGTGTAAGATTTAGCTTTACTTTCAAACTTTTCAAAAAAAAAACAATTTTCCCCTTGTATGAGATATGACTTGATTAACTATGATTAAATGCATCCATAACATTCGTAACACAGCAGTAATATAAAAAGGATTGTAAAGCCATTTCATTTACTCCTGCTCTCTGTGGGTGTACATGTTTTATTAACACTTATACATACAATTTCCCACTGCGTGCAGCGGTGCCAACACCATGTTTGACATAGTGTGGCTCGGTCGACGGGTGGCACTGCGAGCCAGCAATGGAAAATACGTATGCACTAAGAAAAATGGCCAGCTTGCTGCAGTCAGTGACTCTGGGGGTGAGTTCATACTGATACTACGCACAAACTAAATTTTGAAACGTACAAGAATACAATAATTCCCCCTGTTTTTTCCTCCAGGTGAGGACGAGCAGTTGATTCTGAAGCTGATCAATAGGCCCATTCTGATCCTGAGGGGAGAGAATGGTTATGTTTGCAACCACAAGAACTCTAACACACTGGACGCCAATCGCTCAGTCTATGACATATTTACACTGCAGTTCAGTGACGGCGCATACCACATTAAAGGTGAGTTTTAATCCGACCACATTGTTAATCATTTTTATTCTGTATATCCTGTAATAAATCCTAAAGCAGGTTTCTGGAAAGCAAATAACAGCTTTTATTTCCTGGAATTGATTTATGGTGTAATCAGTTGTCAGAAATGTCAAAAAAATTAATCCGCTGAAATTGATTTGATGTAAGAGTTCATACAGTATTTTCTTATAACCATAAAAACTAGAATACATTATGATACATTATGAACATTATATGCCAAATGTTAGATAGTAGAAAAACAGAAATACAGAGCTTTCTTTAGATATTGTTACAGCTTTACACCCTTCATGAACTTGTAGAATCTGACTCAATTAAGTCATTGTTAAATGTAATTTTTTGACGATAAAGCTAGAATAAAACCTTATGAAATACACCAAATGTTAGATGATGGAAAAATAGCAATACAGAGATTTTCAGGCAATGTTACAGCTATACAATGATTGTGAACTTCTAGTTAAGTTGAATCGGACTCAGTTAAATCATTATTAAATGTAATCAATGTCAGAAATGTCCAGATATTTTTAATGAATTAACCAGGTGGAACATACAGTATTTTCTTATAACCATAAAAGAAGAATATAATATTATGAAATATACCAAATGTTAGATGACAAAAAAAGTGAAAGCCAACATTTTAAATATGCAAAAAAAAAAATATTTACATATAATTTTTGCACTTTGGCATTGTGCTAATAAACAGAAATTAACCAGGGCTCCAGTCATTTATGATGTTATGAAGCTGACCATTATTGTTTTCCTATAGGCGCTGGTGGAAAATTCTGGTATGTGTCCAACAGTGGCTTGGTGTGCACTGATGGAGACACACCTGAAGATTTCTGCTTTGAGTTCTTAGAGCATGGACGGATAGCTATAAGGGGCAAAAATGGCAAATATCTGCGTGGAGACCAAGGAGGCAACCTGAAAGGAGATGGAGAGAATGCAGACAGCTCTTCCCTCTGGGAATACTGACACCATGTGGACATTTAAGGAACTGTCATTCACCTGTTTTAAACTCTTGGATTTACAGATGTGAGAAAATAAATTGGTACAATTAAGGTTTAATATTTGGACATCTGTTTTCCCTTCAGTCAGCATTTGATGTAGAGTCAGTATTCAGCATTACGCATTTATTATTTACTATTTTTGGTTTATAGTCCTACACAAAATGAGCCTGTATAAAAAGAATACAAACATGACACAAGAACCTTTATCATATCAGCTCACTATTGCACACTGTTGGAAAAAAATGTGTGAGGTAATGATCTTACATAAAACTTGCAAAGCATGCTATTACTGTGGCAAATCACTTCTAATATATCAGCTCATTTTCAAATTGATACATTATAATTCATTACAACTGTTTTTGTTTATTACTTTTTTTTTTTACTTTAATGACCCATTATTGTCTTGTCTTTCTTGCTGTTATTTATTATCATGTCAATGTTTGTCAGTTCCAGTGAAGCTTGTTTTATTCTCTGGGGTTACAGACTGCTGTGTTTGTAATATATGGACATACATGGCATTTAAATATATTTAGGCCCGGTAAATTAACTCTTCTTGTTGTTTCTTTAAGATAACTAGCAACTGACAGGGAAGCCAAGCAACCAAGAATAGAACAAGATACACAGTAATTACTCTGTCTCACCAAAATGAAAGGTACCAGGATTAAATTCATTTTATTCCCTATTGTGATTTATTTGCGTTCTGTTTCTTAAGACCATCTGGAAAGGTTTTACAGTCATTACAATAAAATCCTGTCTCTTAATTCTGGAGGAATGAATCTCATTTACTGTAACCTGGGTTTAGGTGAAACAAATGGATTGGTTCTGTTCTGAATTTAATTGGCTGCCAAGGCATCAGAGTTGAGTCCTAGGCAAGCAGTATTTTCTGTTGCTGTGTGCTTTACACAGTTTGCATCATTACCGACAGAGAGAGCCCAGCATTGTTTGACTTGCATGTCTTGCTACAGAAATAAACTACTGGTAGCTACAGTCAATAAGACAACAATTTGAAACCCAATAATTCTCTGTTGTACTCTATTGTTGACCAGTTTCATAACAGGAGACTCACAGAGAATATGGTAACCAGTTTCCATTGAAATACCATAACTGGCATGTCCTCCATATAGCTTGTTTCTCTGTCTATACAATGAGGAAAACAGTTTTGGTAAAGATACAACCTAATCCTACTGAAATTCCATTCAGTATTGTGAACAGCTGCTAAAAAAAAAAAAAAAAAAAAATGAAAAGGTCTTATGTGCCCTTCAAACGTGAGCTTGACACAAAAAAATATTTGGCCAAGAGCTCCAATAAACCACAGTTCAATCTCTGTGCAAAAGAGAGAGAGAGAGTAAATTACGTGTTCCATAAAATTAAAGTTACTTTATTATTAATCTTACTATATTATTAATAACATTATAATGTTACATATAATAATGCTTGCTAATACAGTACATGTGTTATGTAGGATATTCTCGATCTGCGCATGCGTGGAATTGACACCCTGTAGCCAATCAAAACTCGCGCTCTAAATTTTAAACTTTAACCGGAAGAAAAGACAACAACAAGCAAGCCAAGCGAGTGTTTGGGTCCTCTATCTTATTATTTTACTTTCCATACTCCAGAAAAATGGATCTTAGTAGTGACGACCAGACTAAAATGTACTTTTATGAGAACAGACTTCAAACATTCGTTGGTTGGCCGTTTGAAGAGGGCTGCATTTGCACTCCAGAAAACGTGAGTAAACCCTTTGATCCGTCAAGAAGGAACATTTGTTTTGTAGGTGCTGAAATGCAGTTTTTTCATCTTTGTACTGCTTTTTGGTTCTATAGATGGCCAAAGCTGGATTTGTTCACACCCCGTGCGATAACAGTCCAGATATAGCGCAGTGTTTCTTCTGTCTGAAAGAGCTGGAAGGATGGGAACCTGAGGATGACCCTGAGTGAGTCCGTGTCTGTTAAACTTTCCACTATTGCATTAGAGAGCTGAGAGAGGCTTTGTCTGTGTAATGAAATAAGACTCGGATTTAAAGTCAGGGTTATTTGATTTATTAAATGTCATCAGTTCTCTTGTTATAATACATTTTGTTCCTGATGCGCTGTGGTTTTCTTGCATTATAAGGAAAGAGCATAAAACGCATTCTCCTACCTGTGATTTTATCTTGCTGAAGAAGACTGTGGATAGTCTGACTGTGGAGGAGTTTCTGAAACTTCAGAAAGAGAGGCAGAAGTTTATCATTGTAAGTATGAGTTCACTGACAGATAATGTAGTCACATTTATTTATATAGAACTTTATACAATAAATACAGTTTTAAAGCAGCTTCATATTAATAAACAGGAACATAAAAGTTTCTCTTTTAAAATTCACCAATTATAAAACTAAAAAAAAAATCTAAATATTGAAAATAATAGTGTAATTTAGCTCAAATTTATTTAATGTTGTTTCAGTTCAATATGTGTCAGTGTAGAGTTTTTTTTTAGAAAACTATAACCATAAAACAATTTTTGTTACTTGAAGTTGAAATAAACTTTAACCGAAATAAAAGTTGTCAAGGCAACATTTTTCATTTTCATTTAGTTTATCTTGATGTTCTAAAATAAATAACATTTAATGTATCCTAGACTACAAACTAAATAAGAAAATGACAACCACACAACAAAATTGCTAAAACAGAAAATGACAAAAACTATAATAGTATCTAAATTATACTAAAAAAACCCCCGTCAATTTTGAAAAATGTATCACTTGAAGCAAGTTAAATTCAGCTAAAAGCACCTTTACAGAAGGCAATAGTGTCATTTGTAAGGCAATAATTGTCATTCATCTCAGTGTTCAATGCTGATTCAATTCAGTATTGCAAAGTTAGTGTAATTACCCAGCTTAATTCAGTTTCAAATTTTGTTATCATCAAGTAAGGTCAGTGCAGTTAAATTATTTTTACTGAATATTAAAGGTGCAATAGGTGATAGGTCTTCAGAAACATTTTTTGTAATGCTGGTTGAAAGTCTCTTCACATCTAGTGTTGTTTTTGGCGGCCTGTTTTAATTTTAGTTTTAGTCTAGTCTTTGTGTGAAGCTGTCATTTTAGTTTTTATTAGTTTGTCACGTTCATACTCTTTTTAGTCTAGTCAAGTTTGTCAACTAAAAGTCTGAGCATTTTAGTCTTATTTTAGTCAGAATTATCCATGACTATTTTCATCTAGTTTTATTCGACAAAAACTGATGACATTTAGTCTAGTTTTAGTCAATGAAAATTGTATTTGTCTCTTTTTAGTAATGCAATTCTATTTAACCCAGTCAATATAGTATAAATACCTAGTAGTATAGATGAAACCAAAAATTTTCTTTTAGCCAAACCCATTTCAAACAAGGTTATCTTATTATATTATTGTTACCTTATAGACTCAAGAATACATCCATTCCAGACACGGAAGACGCTCTGATTTGAATTTACAACATTTATTTTACCAACCAAACATGTTAGAAGTACACACACATAAATTTTCTCCCAACTCCGAACCCCGGCTGGCCGGCCAGCCTTCGGTACTTTGTTTGTTGTCGTCTTCTAAATAATGCTGTGAGTGGGGCTTGAGGAAGTGACGTCGCCTGCGTCTGCGCAGTGCGACCTGATGCAGCCGCTGAAGTGAGACACAGGAAACAGAAATACTGCAAAATAATAATAATAACGCAACTAAACGAGACGAAATAACATTATAACATTTCGTCTCGTTTTGGTCAACGAAAATGAAGAGACATTTTAGCATAGTTTTTATTTTGTAAACCACATTTAGTCTCGTTTTTATTCGTCAACAATATTGCATTATACATTTAATTATAGTCATCGTCACATGACCAGCATTCACGTTGCGTCTCGTCTCGTTTTCGTCACGTGATAAAGGTTTACTCATAATTTTCGTTGACGAAAGCAACACTATTCACATCCCAATAGCAATCATTAAGTTAAGTGGGCTAAATGTATTTATATATACTGTGGAAGGTGCAGGACCAAGAAATGTTTGTCCCTTTTACTAACGGTACTATAAAGTTTTCTCACCGGTGAATGACGTGATGTATTGTGATAATGTTGTCTCTGGTCGTCTGATCTGTTCGCGTTCGCGCGTTCAGGGGGCATGGCTTTGGACGGCAATTTGTTGGGAGGGTGGGACGTTCGCTTTCAGTGCTATCAGGCTAAAGTTAGCATTTTCCAAGATCTCCTACTGCACCTTTAATTATCTTAAAACCACAACTCAGCAAGCCAAAAGTGACATGGGCATTGGGCAAGGAATCAAAAGTCTATCAGGTTATTGGACAAGATTTATAAAAAAATATATATATATACATATATACACACACACACACACACACACACACACATATACATACACACTTCTCTAGAATCTTTAAAATATTGTAATGCATTAAAATAGTATGACATGTATAAAATGATTAGACGATGATCAAGAGTTAAAGTCAAATCTCAACCCCTTTTGTTAATATTTTGTATATTCTAGAAACGTACCCCCCTTACGGGACATTTAATTTATTATACTTAAAATGTTTTATTTCTAGGGATTTCCTTGATTATTATGTAAGCAAATTTTAGACATTGTTTTCCAAGTGTCCATAGCTAAATATTAGTATTATTTTACTTGATTTTGCCAGTTACATGCTAAGAGTATGAATGAAGTAACATGTTTTGTAATCTTTCAGAAAAAAAAGTGTAAACAGGCGATTGATAAATTCGAAGAGGCGGTGAAGATCAAGAGGGCTCAGATCATCCAGACTGCGATGGGGGAGGAGTAAAGAGTGTCATTTTGTTGTGGTCTTATTTTTTTGTGGACCTCACTTTCGTCTTTTCTCTCTTTTGTATGTCATGGAATGCTATATGTTTTATAAATGTTACCTTGTGATGAAATTTGTATGTCATGCCACCTGTTGAAACTGGTCTTATACACATTCTTCCATCTTTTATAGTATTTATTTTAAAATGAGCTTAATAAAAAGACTCCAATGGCCTCTGTTTTTAGGGACATTTTTCAGTCTTTTGTCTTGTTCTTTAAGTCTTTTTGTCTGTTTAATATAAAAACTGAAATTAAAAAAAAAAAATTCTTGTACC
Source organism: Tor tambroides (assembly GCA_021397915.2). NCBI lineage: Eukaryota > Metazoa > Chordata > Actinopteri > Cypriniformes > Cyprinidae > Tor > Tor tambroides. The sequence goes on along the minus strand of JAFVLL020028604.1, from coordinate 4,097 downwards.
TGTAACAAGAGTTTTCTTGGGAATGGGAAAACCTGGAAATATCAGAAAATTTTCAGGTCAGGAGAAGTCAATAGTAGTTATTAAGATAATGGCAGCTCAGCTCTAAAATATTACATTGTCTAAATTGCACTTATAGTGAGACTAATCTTTGTAAAAAAAAAATTTAAAAAAATAAAAATTTGGGAATTCAGTGTGAAAAGATTTGTATTTACAGATATTCGTTATATATTTTGTTACATTTCGTTGTATTTTTGTTTTATGATTACAAAAAAGATGGATGGATGGTTGGATAATGTCATGAAGGGTGTTGGTTATGCACTGTACGTCATGTTTCCTCTGTACCAGTCATGCGTAATCTTGCGCTCAGTGTTGGTTGGAGACGGACTGCACACACCGGTGAAGAATTAATGTCCAAGCAACCCACCTTTTCTCTTATCACTACACAACTTTTATAGTAATAACACCTTTCATGTCATTTTATGTTGTCCGCATCTTGGATGGACAATCAACATCACTTATTCCATCTGTTGGGCAGCGCGTATGATTTATTCCATGAGCTCCTGGGACCCTGCAGTTCAGCATCTGATCGCGTCGCGCAGCCAAATGGTATGGTTTTCAGCTTAGTTTTTGGGTTGTCCTGAAGCGAAATCGCATTTATTCTGACCGATATGAAAATTACATTTGGTTTCGTGGTCGTCGGCGGGGGGTTAACGGGTGTTCTCAGTTTCAGCTCTTTAGCGCTTGCCATTGGAACTGAATACTGGTACATCATCGAGGATAAGCGCATGAACCACACAGACCCAGCGCGCACTCACTTTGGACTTTGGGGAGTTACGGATGGTATGACGCTCATTTATCATTCTCATGTCTTTACCTGTGAAGAGCTGCCTCTGATCATAGCCTGATTATTTTATTAATTGGTAATATCTTTGGCTTTAACTGGTGCGTACTGTTCATTTGATCAATGGATTTCCGGGACTTTTCCTGCCATAGTTGGATAAGTATTAAAAAATCATTTAATAGAGACTGCACCCACAATACGTCTAGCCCATTAATTAGTTTAAAACTGACCATTTAAATAAAATATTAAATAAATTGTGTCTTATAATTTCTAGGCTATAACTTTCTTGGCGCATTGAAGGATATGAAAGTGCAACCCAAATTGTCTTATGGCGCCTGATCTATCTGAAACACTTTTTAAACAAAACACTAGCTATTTTTCAGTTATATTTGTGATGTGTAATTTTTATCGATGTACGATCTTATAGTCACTGATCGAGCAGCTGTTGCTATGGTTACCTCAAGCAAAATCGAATTTTGTTAGTTCTGCGCAGACATTTAGCGCTATGTAGACCTTATTATCTGGTCACTGTTTGAAAACGCTGAACAGGCTATATCAAGATACAAAAGTAATATTTTTAATTTGGTGATTTGCTTTGTGTTTTTGTGGTTAGATGTCCAAAGTCATACAGAAGACACTGGATATTCAGAATCAGAAAGGCAGATGGAAAGTGAGTGCTGTAAACCCCTTTCATAAACACAACAACCTCCCTCTTAAAACTGCTTATTGACTTGCAATGTTCCATCATGAAATAAATGGCTATAAATTTACTAAGCCATAATTTTGAACATTAGTATGGATAAGATGTTAGGTGGTGTTTTTATAAGTCATTTTTATGTGGCTTAACAGCTATGATTTACTTCATTCAGTCATGCATAGCGTGATTGCCATCTTGCTGCCCTTGAGTCTGGTGATGCTGGTGTTTGGAGGTATCTGTGGTCTGGTCAGTTCCCTAGCCAGAAGCCGGACCCTCCTGATTGGATCCGCTTCATATTTCCTCCTGTGCAGTAAGTACACTGAATGCCATGGTTAACTCTGTAAACCTCTACTGTTATAAAATCAAAGACACCGGTTTTATATGTTGCCTGCAAAAAAAGTTTGTCAGCAGAAAACACAAACTTCTGAATCGCATTCATGAACTACATTACAATACAACACAATTTGCAATTCCTTTTGAAAATTGTCTGGAATATCCTTCCATACTTGTCTCCACTAGTTTTTGAAAGCTATTTTCTGTTAAAATAGCTTGCCATAGGGGTGTTTTACGTGAATAAAATCCTAATTAAATAATATATACATTCACTTGTCGCCACCTACTGGAGTATTTATTTTTCGCCACCACGAAAAGGAATTGCAGAAATTTAGACAAAAGTGACCGTTCTCACACAGAACCTTTTGATAAATAATTATTACAGTAATTACCACAGGAAATAACTGCAGCCATTTGCTTTCAATGAAGTGCAAGCAGTAATAGCCTCCGCCTGCTGGTTGCTTCGGCAGGGGGCGGGGCAAATGCAGAAGCTTTAATCCCATTGGCTAGTGCTCACCTTTCACCGTCCGTCGTGTTTTGATTTCAGCATATCACTTTTAGCAAACTCTGACAACGTGATTAATATTCATAAGCCCAATAGCCTGCTAGTCATTAGCGCGACGCCACGCATTGACAGACAATTAACAATTTACTTGAGGGAAGAGAAAAGTCGTCGTTGACTACTGTAAGTTAATTCTGTTAAATAGAACAAACATTTTACATTTGAGTAACTTTTAGCGTGTTACTTATCTCAGGCAAGTTAAACTTGTGTCTGCAGACTGATGGGGTACAACACAGATAAACAAAATTCAAGTTCAAACAGTTGGTTCTGCAGTTCTCTGAATGACAGTCAAAAACTGCAAGGCTGAAGGCATTACTCACCTAGAGTAATTGTAATGTCAGAGTCTTATGGGACTGAAGTTATTGCGGTTCATCGTTTTCCTCTCCTGAAATTGAGAGGATAATAGAGAACATCCCCCCAGCTATTTCTGTGATTGAAATGGGCAATCTTAAGGTGAAAGGGAAAGGTGAAGCCAAAAAATATCTGGTTAGATTTATGTAAGGAATAATACAGCCCTCAGTAATTCTGACCATGCATCAGTCTCCCATTTAAATGTGATTTTATTGCTTTTGTTCTTGAACGCATGCATGAGCGGAAGAAAATAAAATAGAATAATAATCCTTGCTGAGTACAAGCAGAGCACATTTCCTGAGACCCCTGCAAGAAATCCCAAAGCAACTTAAGTATCACAGGCAGGAGAATTTTGCTTTGATCTTCAAAAATACACACACAGGCATTGTTGAGACATAGCTGGCTTGCTCTTTACCCCGACACCAAACCACATCTCAAAGCCTGTATCTGAGAGTGTCCTCTCACTATGTAGCCTGAAGACATATGACTTGAATAAAGGCATCCTTAAAGGAGCCAGCCAATGAACTCCAGCGTTTATCACCGTGATAATAAGGAGCGCATGGCAAGTGTTTAACACAGTGAAGCTTGAAATGTAAATGCGAGGGTAAAATTTTGGTGTCTGCCTTGTTACTTACTTATATTGTCTTTATTTTTTGGCATGTCCTCTATTTTTTGGAATGGTTATCACAGACAATAATGTATAGTAAAATATGAATGCAATTTTGAAGGAATATTTATACATGAGATAATTTCATGGACTGTATTTCGTTAATGTACTTCCTCTCATAAGATGATGTTTTAATACCCTCATGACCCAAAAATTAAAATTTGCTGAAAATGTACTTAGGCCTACATTCAGGCATTCCAAGATGTAAATGAGTTGGTTTCTTCATTTGGAGAAATTTACATGACTATAATTACTATAATAGCCATACATATATATATATATATTAGGCTATTATAGTAATATAACAGCATAATATAGTGGTTCAACGCATTATTTTGAGGTTTTTGAGTCACAGATCGGATTATTTTTTCGGAAAAGCAAGAAAAAAATATTTAAAACACAGAGAATGACAATGCCATGAAGTATTTTTGAAATTGGCTAATTTTATGTGTATGTATACGCAACTCGGTATTTCCGCGCTGTCTGAAACATCTCTATGCTTGAACAACGCGTGAGTAACGAATTGAACTCTCTTTCGTTTCTTCTTCTTGTGGTTTAAAGGGGTCATAGAATGGGTAGAGAAAAGATCATTTTTATGTTTATTTGGTTTAATGCAATGTGTTTACCTGGTTTAAATAAAAAAAAA
>JAFVLL020028603.1:0-16953 GCA_021397915.2 Tor tambroides | reverse complement strand
GTATAGGTTTAAAGCAAATGCTGTACCATGGATTTTTCCCCACAAGGAGTCGAAACACCCCGGATATTGAGGGAAATCCACGCCGAGAAACTCCTATAACGGCCGTGGCGTCATGATTAGCGTCAACATGTTTACATCCTAACAGATGGCATCTAGCATTTCTTGTCTCGGCCGTTTGTAAGCTCTTTCAGTAGCTGTGGTCTACTAAAAGACTCAGAGGCATCAGGGCTAAAGTGGAGAGAAAAAAGAAGCGGGTCTTTAGGAAGTTTAATCCGTCCACAGGCATCTTCCCGTTCTTTTCTCCTCTTCCTATCGCTACACAGCAAAAAATCCAGAGTGAAATTAACTCTCCTGGGAGTACATGTGACACTGCACTCAAGTATGTGAAAGTGTTAAAATAAAAGTGTTAAAATAACACTAAAGCAGAGTTAAAGTTATTGAGATAATTAAGTGATTAATTGGAGTGATGATTGACCATTATTGAAAACACCTGATGTTAACAAGCAGAATCACCAAAGACGAAAATCACAATTTTTATGTCACCATTATAGTGGTCAGTGTTTGCTTTAATTGGGCTCTTGACCCTTAAATGTAATTTCACTCTGGATTTTTTGCTGTGTAGGAAAGTAGTGAAGTCTTACATTGCTTCTCTTAATGTCCTTTGACTGAAAATTACAACCAAAAGCCACACAATGTGGTATCGTATCAGTATTTTAGTTTCTGAGTTGTGTCACGGTAAAAAGCGCCAGTAGCTCACTGAGTGCAACCATTTGACGTCATCGACACAGAATGTACTGTGCACATAAAATAATGGCGCCCCCCCCATAGTCCAAAAACGATGTTGATTTTTTAAAATAACATACATTTTCATGGGTTTTCTACTTCATATTTAAATAAGAGACATCATTTACATTATAAATGTATGTTATAAATTATACGTATTTAAGCTATACATGTCTTAATACCAAGGGATCCCTTTAAGATCTTAAGGCATCTCAAGGATGCGATCTTCTTAAGTGCCAAATTGTGTGGCTGACTGAACCTTTCTTTCAGAGCTGCCATGGTATCTGAGTATGGGGATGATGAATTGAGGTAGGAGTCTGCCACCAGGCGAGCTTCATCCAGTCTCAGATGATCCAACAGGATTTGGTGTCTGAACAGTTCTGTGGCATCAAGTGGTAAGAGGTTCTCAAGGGCTGTCTTCAAGCATGTATACTCACTGGGGTCTTTGGTGCTAAAGTCTGGTATGGTAAGTATTGGACCATGGTAAGTAGTTTCTTGTCCTGCAGGATTCCTATATAAGGAATAAGTAGCTCTATGAGCTGGCTTCGGCCCAGTGGATTGCTTGGACTAAAAATGCACCTGTTCAGGATGTGTAAAAGTCCCTCTAGGGTGCTCATACAATGGTCTCGTATTCTGACGAGAGACAGGAGTATCTGAGTGGTAACCTGACGGTGGCTGAGCTCTTCTCTGATAAGGAGTGGAACTGGTTTCCTCAGGATGCCACAAAGGAGAGGGACTTGAATAGTTGCACTCACCCCACTGGGCTGGATTCATCTATGATCTAATAGAGTTTAGCAGAATCAACAGATCACTTCCAGAGCGAAGGCCAAAGAAAGACGTAGGCATAATTTAACCTTAGTGAGGCAAACGTTTAGCAACACAAAATTAACGCATGCTGAGATTGATTAGATGGTAAAAGTATACAAATATACACCAAAGGAAGCAGTCAAGCCTTTTTACTAAGTAAATCTACACAAGTTGCGCTTAATGTCATATCTAATGGTGTGTTGAGATATTTAATATGAAAGTAAAATGTAGCCTAATTTGGTTATATGTCTTTTTTCTTATTTAACCATAATCATGATAATGTAACTGTCATTTCTTGCTCACTTGAGCAACTGTCATGTCTTTTGCTGCAGGCAAAATTAACGTCTCTCCAGTTGTATGTGATTTTCCTGCCTTGGCAAAAAGCAACGCAATGCGATATGAAGCTTCAGTGGCCTTTCCATTTTCTGACCTTGAAAGGTTTGATGTTTTCTCTGGAAAAATTCTGGAGGTTTTCCTGCTACCTCAACATGCTTGGTTTCAGGGTGTCGTCAAAGTTTTGCGGGTCTCACTCTGTGAACAGCCGCGCATAAATCATAATTGTCTGGGACTAATGAAATTCAATAATAACGGCAATCATATTTAACAATAAAGGCTCATTTTTGAATATGTTCTTTTCTTTATTTACAGTATGAAGAAAATAAATTTTAAAAATCTGTTTCGCGTCGTGGCTGCATCACCACCTCGGGTGTGCATTATTTTTCAAATAGTTCAACGGCCCGTTGTCAGTTATTCCTTACATATTTGTTCTAAAGTTTGGCAGAGTGATCACAAGATGCTAGGCCAAGTTTTGTATTGTTTACAGAAAGGCGCGTTCTCATCTCTTTTTTTTTTTTTTCTTCTGTTAATTAGGCCTATCATGTTGCTCTGAGTGTCTGTTTTTCTTCAAAGCACTAACTTGCCTAATGTTAGTTTGATTGCTTGTGTTACATGAGAAAATAAATAATTTTGCCTACCTGATGTAATAGATTTAAAGCGGGTGTGGTTCGGGTCACGACTTGCAGCTGATAACGGGTCAGGTGTTCTGTTAAGTAGCCTACTGCTGGTGCATTTTTACCAAACTGCTTTGCATCTCTCCGTCAGATAACCCCATGTGCGTGATGTGCCATTTACAGGTAGCCTATTTCCCTAAACTGTCTCACAGCTCGTATATTTTTCAGCCAAGGGGTGAGAACATAATGATTACAAAAACAATTATTTATTTTTGTTAATTATTCTTTTATTTCAGTTAATTTTTCAGTAACAGTTGTTAGTTTAGTTTCATTATAGCTTTTGAAATATTTTGACATTTTTATTTTATTTCAGTTTATGAAATTGTGTTTTCATCAATCGTTTTTGTCTTAGTTTTAGTTTTCGTTTATGAAAATAACCTTGCTACACACATGGTGAAACAACCCAGGGCAAATGTACTGACAGGTTGCAGGTCTGCAAAACAAAACAAAAAAAACAGCTAAAATTGTTATTGAAAACTAGCCCAATTGTGTTTTTCTGGGATTTTAAGAGCTTCCTCTCTGTCGAAACAGCAGGGAGGAGAGATTGCTTTTTAACCTGCAGATTAAAAACCCCGTGACTATAGTGTAAAAGTAGCCCAATTCCACAGGAAAACCACAGACTTGGCAACACTGCTTACTGACCCTGAAAAGCATCCACCTGATTTGACGTCATTCACCACCATCACTTTTTCAGTGATGTATGATACACATTGACAGGGTAATCTGTCTGCTTACATTGCAGACGCAATTACACATATTCGATTCATATCAGATTCATTTTCACATATGAATGGGGCCTGAAACTGATCTAAGAATATCAGAATTATTGTGTTTTTTCCTGCATACACGTTCATGGGTCATATCTGATCTGTGCCACGTGGGAGTAGAAAATTGGAACTGGATTGCTTGAACCATGTAATATAAAAGCATCCTTATAGTCAGGTGAATGTCCATCAAAATAAAGTGTTAACAGGTAGCAAGCAGACAGTCTACTAATAGTTGACAGATGTTAGCTGACAAGTAGTTGCAAAGTTACTTATAGTTAGTAGAATATCTAAAGTGGACTATCAAAATAAAGTGTTAACCGATTTTTATTTATTTATTTTTGCTATTATATTTTTTTATTTAAACTTTAAAGTCCGCATGAACCGGAAGTTGCTGCCGACTTTATTTCAGTGTAGTGATGTATTTCCAGCTGAAACGGAATATTAAATAGAGGGCAGGGTTTTATTTTTGCGCTCCTCCTCTCTGTCTCTCACTTATAGCAAACTAACGGTCGGAGGGGTGGGTTTAAGGATATTTTGCCCAAGCCGTCAAACTGATGTCATCAAAAAAGGAACGCCATCCCAGAGCGGAAGTAAATGTTCAGATTTTGATTAAAGATTACCAAGACAAACAATTTTTTTCAGCGGATTAACTTGCACGGATTAATTGTTAACATCAAGACTAGCAAAGTGCACTAGTAAAGTAAATAAAGTCCATTTTGATTTCATGCCGACTTTAAAACAACACAAGACAATGCAAAAACAACAACTAGAAAGACAGGGAAACAAACAAAAAAATAATAATAATAATAAAAAAAGCAAAAAGGTTTGGATGATCTTACAACCGTAGAATTACATCAGTTCCTCCAGGTTTATACATAGTTTAACAATGTTACACATAGATTTCTAGGCCAGTGGGCACAGGCAATATGATGATCATGCCAAAAATAAAAGGGTCAAACCTATAAACTGTTATCCTTGACATTTGACAGATGATTAAAAAAGGGTTCTCAAGTTGCTTTGAAGCCAGCAAGTCTCTATCAGAAAGAGTGTGTCTAAGTCTCTCTAAGTGCGAAGTACTAGAGAGTTCAGACAGCCAGGATTTAAAAAGTGGTTTTGATGGCTTTTTCTGTAGACAAAGAATGATTTTTTTTAGCTACCACCATTCCATATTGGACGGCTTTTTGAATTTGATGGCCGAACACACAAAGAGATTTAAGGGACGTTCCAAACTAAAGTGAGCAACTGAATCCCTTCACGAAGGGCCCTTCCAGAAGTCCGTTGGCGAAGGGAACATTCGATGGTCACTTCACGGATGTGACTTGTGATCAACCAACGTGATCTTGGGTTACGAGTTCTCACAAGGCTTTTTTTTTTTTAAGCAAAGATGGCGGGGGAATTCGAGTTCACATACAAATGTAAGTAATATTCAATTTATCTTTATTTTATTGTAATATTCATTTTAATGTAATAGTTTAATGTAATCGTCAGTTATATAAATATATTTTAAGAAGGTTAAGAGTTAGTGTAAGTAACTTTAGTTTATAGGAAAATATTTATATAGCTACGCTAGCTAAATATGACTACCTGCAGGGTCCAGTGAAGAGACAACAAAATTTATAAAGCCGAGAGCAGAGAAGGAGTCTTGGTTTACTGGAAAGAGAAACTCTTCCAAACAAGGCTGGGAGTGAGTATTTTTCAGCGATCCATTGCAGACAGATGCAGTAATGGATATGTATTGTCAAAGTCATTCACTTAAGGAAACAAGTTTCAGGTAAACAAACCAGGCCTGGATTCAATACCAATAATTATTGTCCTGAAGATAAAACTAAACCATTACCTATCTGTTTCTAGTTTTCAAAATAACAATAAAGTTTCCCTTCCTTCCCTCTCTCGCTATAGACACACACACGCACATATACACAGGACTATATATAGGCCTATACACACACACACAAATAAATATGGGGCGATTTTAAAAGCAAATGCATGATGTCTGTGTATGCTGTTTTCAGGACACTCATTAAAGAGCTGGGGCTGGAAGGCAAAATTACCCACCAACAAGCAGCAAAAAAATTGGAAGAACCTAAAGAAGAAATACAAGGTATATTTTCACTTGTCTCAATAAGGAGGTGTCAGTCCTGCTCCTGGAGGGCCACTGGTCTAGTAGGTTCAGCCAGCTCCAACACACTTGCCAGGAAGTTTCTATTGATTCTCGTGACCTTGATAAGTTGGTTCAGGTGTGTTTAATTAGGGTTTGAGCTCAAATCTGCAGGGCTGCATCTGAAATCGCGTAGTTCCCTTTTATATAGACAACAACAACAACAAAAAACAAATTCTGTCCATCTGCATACAGTGGACATTTTACTGTCCTGTAAGGCCACGGGAGAGGATTTATAAATAGCAGTGACGTGACACAACTGACGTTGGTTGGTCACATGACAATGACAATGATGTAATGTACAGTAGTAAGTCCAGATTACATTCATACTATATAGAACATACTTTTTTAGTGGTCACAAAGTATCAAAATAAGTAACTATTTGAGAGTATGTAAATTCAGACACAGCCCAGGATAGTGGCCCTCGAGGAACAGGTTTGGACACCCCTGCTGTTAGAAAGTTTATTAGAATAAGGATCGCATCCAAATGCCCACAAACTTGTTTTTCTATAACACCTTGAATCAAAAATTATTTTTCCAAACTGATACAATGAGCACAGTGGGTAATCATTATTCATTGGATAATCACTGGGTTATGTTGGTCTGTATAACTTTCCTAAACATATTTGCACATATCTATTTTTCTGAAGTTGTCTGTACTGCTGTTTGTGGAGACTCTTTCCCCATTATTTATTTTTATTTTTGTGGTACCATGTTTCAGATTTTTTGTGTGAATCAGGTCTGCAGCTATGGTTTCAAAATGTTTGGTTAATCTCTTTTTTTTCTCTCTCTCTGTTTGTTTAGGAGTTAAAATGTCCACCAACAGTGGCTGGCACAGAATCAGGAGAGGCTACTGCTGCAACATGGCCTTGGTTCATTCTAATGCAGGGGTTTTCAAAGTCTAAGACAGTGGGCCTCCCTTTTGACACAACTTACCCAATGCCCCCCAACCCCCAACACACATACACAAAGATAAACACACAGAACAATGTCAGACTGTTAACTCACTTTTAACATTATTTGTGTTAACATGAAACGTGCAGTTATTGCAGAATAAAAACAAGTAGGTTTTTAAAACTAAGAATAATGAAACAAAAACAATGATGGTTTGCTATGAAAAGAACAGATTTTTTTAGCAATTTAAAATTGTAAGAACTGTCCATCCCAGTCAAAACAGTCAGATGATCTGTAACAGAGAGTGGGGAAAAATTGAAACAACAACGGCAAAATTTTAATATCTCTACTAATGATTAATATGCTTACATAATTATATCCCTACCTTAGTGAGCGGTATGCATTTGTTTCCTCACTGCACAGAGAAGACTAATTCGTGGTTGTTGTGACGTCAGAAACACTTGAAGACGTGAACGATATTTGTTTTTGATGAATGTCACAAATACGTTGAAATGAATGGTAAATGTTTCCTCAGTGCTCTATGTGTGAGTTCAGGAATTTCATTTTGAACAGAGAGCCAGAAATATCCAATGGAAGAGTGTGTAATCATTTGCTCCAGTTCATGATTACTAGTCAGATCAATCAAAGCCTCTTCGTCTTGCATAGACAGTGTGTCACTTTCTGCTGGCTTGAACTTGAATGGATTGCGAATCCACTCATCCTGGATTGTCTCGTTGGAAAAATAGTGTGTGAATTGCTGACACAGACCCCTTAGGTGTTCAGCGACCAAAGGCTGAATAGGAACCACTGTTGGCCCTGCCTCTTGCATGAAGTCAGCCAGCGTAGGAAACATGTTCGAGTATCCTTTCTCCACACGAGTGGCCCATAGATCCAGCTTTCTCCGGAACGAGGACACTTGCTCAAATGCCGAAAACACATTGCAGTCTCTGCTCTGCAATGATGTATTAAGCGTGTTGAGGCGTTCAAATATGTCCGACAAATAAGCCAACCTTGCGATCCAGCTCGAATCACTCATGTGCTCTGCCAGTGGGGATCGAACATTTGACAGAAAAAGTAGTACTTCCTCACGCAAATCAAAATGTCGTGATAGGACTCTGCCCCGAGACAGCCAGCGGACTTCGGTGTGCAGAAGCAGCTGTTTGTAATGCGCTCCCAATTCATCACATAAAATGTGGAAAAGACAAGCATTTAGAGGTCATGCAATTGACAATTTTCACAGCTTTGTCGAGGACACTCCGAAGATCAATTGGCATCTTCTAGGCAGCTAAGGCTTGTCTATGGATTGTGCAGTGGGTCCACACGGCTCTCGGAGCTACCTCTTTAACCCTCGATGTGAGACCACTGTGGCAGCCTATCATAGATTTTGCTCCATCACTGCATATGCCACAGCAGCATTCCCAGTCTATATCGTTCTTTCTCACAAATTCGTTCAACTTGTTGAAAATGTGTTCACCTGTTGTGTGGGTGGGCAAAGCACTACTAAATAGAAGCTCTTCTTGAATGTCCATGTTTTTCACATACCGCACATATGTTAACAGCTGAGCGCAGCTGGCCACATCGGTGGATTCGTCGATCTGGAGTGCAAAAAATGGGCTGTGTCTGACGCTGTCTAACACTTGCTCCTTCACATCCTGTGCCATGTCTGAGATGCGCCGACTGATTGTGTTGTTAGAGAGTGCGCCAGAATCGATCTTAGAAGCCGCTGCCTCTCCTAGCATCAGGGAACACAGGTCTTTTGCTGCAGGCAGAATTAACGTCTCTCCAGTTGTATGTGATTTTCCTGCCTTGGCAAAAAGCAACACAATGCGATATGAAGCTTCAGTGGCCTTTCCATTTTCTGACCTTGAAAGGTTTGATGTTTTCTCTGGAAAAATTCTGTAGGTTTTCCTGCTACCTCAACATTCTTGGTTTCAAGGTGTCGTCAAAGTTTTGCGGGTCTCATGCTGTCATTAGCCAAAATATCTTGACAAACCACACATAAAGGTCGTGGTTCATCAGCTGGTCCTGTGCACGTAAATCCTAAACTCAAATACTGATCATCATATCGTCGTCTTTTGGGTTTAAGTCCTGAAGTTGAAGGCTTTGAATCGGGGGGTCTCAGAAACTGCTCCATTGTATTAATAGGCATATACCTATATTGGCGGGCTTGCCAAACAGCAGCAAATTCACAGCTACGGCCTTCTGGGTGAAAAATGTTTCTCATATTTTTGACTTAACATTTTTTAGTATCGTTTAAAATAAAAACATTTAAATATAATAAAAAATACATATAATAATTAAACTCAATAATTATGTTTTTTATTTATTATAATTTTTCCCTGCGCCTCCCCTGACATGCTCTGGCGCCCCCCTGGGGAGGCGCGCCCCACGCTTTGAAAACCGCTGTCCTAATGGATGAGGCTATTGGGGGGAGGGGCCCTCTATTTCACCACCTGTCTTAATATCCTCAACCATTCAGAATGAACCAGGGCCATCATCTTCATCAGCTTCTGTTTCTGTTGCTGCTTCTCCACCCTGGACGTAGAGCTGGATGTAAAAGGAAGTGATATTTTTTGGTGTGAATACAAAAATACAAAACCCTGAATAATTACAGTCATTAAACTATCAACATTTGTACATGTAGTGTTGTTTTTACACTGAACTAGACTTATAATAAAATTATATATATATATATATATATATATATATATATATATATATATATATATATATATATATATATATATATATATATACATAGAATGAAATAAATTTGTTTCCTTTCTTTTCTACCAGGCTTTCTTTTCTATTCTATAAAATAAAAATCTGCTAGGCTATTGAAGTAAAAATGTTTGTACATTTAATTTGAACTGATTATTTTGTTTTAAAAAAGTCAAATGTAGTCATGGTCCTCTAGCTGTATGTTGGATGGGGCTGACACCTGTGCTGCCAGTCGAGCTCTGATGGTCATGCCATTGCTCTCCTGATGAGGTGGGCGGTCTTTGCATTCATTTGCCCCTGGAAGCAGTGAATCCTCTTCATCTCCTGCAGCTAAGCACAGGTTGTGTATTATTGTGCATGCTGCGACAACTTTTGGGGCGAATTTGTGGTGAACCATTAAAGATTGGAGAAATATTGCACGCCAACGATTCTTTCTATAACTGAACGAGCTCTAGCATGGTACTGGTTAAAGCGTGCTTCAACAATGCCTTGAAGTGGTTCCTTGAACAGTGTCAAGAGGCAAATTGGCTCCTTTAAGCAGGGGTAGCCACTATCTCTAAGGAGAAAACAGCCAGGTGGAGGGTATGATCTTGAGACATATATAGGACTGTTTTATAAGACCCTGGAATCATGCACGGACCCTGGGAAGCCAATAAATATGTCCAAAAACTTTGTACCTAAACCTTTTCCTGGAGCATGTATTCTAATATGGCAGCCATCGATGGCTCCTGCTGCCCTCCTGAAAGCAGCATGCCTGCTCAACCTCTCCAAACCTTTGCCAATCTCCTCCACTTCAGCTTCTGTTGGGCACCTAATGACAACTGGATGATGCTTGATTAGGGCATTACAGATGGAGTGGCATGCCCTATGTACAGTTGTCATTGGCACACTGAAAGCACAAGCAACAACTCTGTACGATGTTCCGCAGGCACGCCAAAAGAGAAAGATCAGACATTCAATGGTCCTTCCCCAACCATGGTGTCTTTCCTTGTGCATAAGCTGAAGGAAATAATTCAAGGCTTCCCTCTTTAAACGGAAATCTGGCTTGGTGTCTATGGAGCTTATAATATGACAAAACTATTTGAATTTGAATTGTGTAAATTTGAATTATTGACAAGTGTCATTTAACAAAACTGAATATTGAAAACACTGAATTTTCAGAAATTCAGATCGTACAGAAAGTAGGTCAGAGGTCATCCACAGGGAAGAGTAGATGATCTCCGAAAAGTCGAACGAAGCATTTACTGCGACCGGGAGGGGACATGTTCGGTTCACTTAGGCTAGTTTTGTCCTGGCCACAACATATTAACTCGTGGGAGCGTGATTATATGTCGTGGCCACGAGATCATTTTGTCGAGGTAATCCTGGAATCGCCGCGAGGCTGCTGCTTTCTCTCTTAGTGGAAGTGTTTTGTGACCTCTGACCTACTTTCTGTACGATCTGAATTTCTGCGCTTTGAATTTTAAATACTGAATTTGATGTTCCGAATTTCTTCTTCATCTTGAAAACTTGAAGCTGTATTTTTAAAAACTGGATATTTGCAGTCAAAGAATTCAGAACAAAAAATCCGCTGTCTGAAAATACATGTCTATTAAAAAACTGCCATAAAAAAATTCAATTGTGTTAAATTTCAAATGTTCATTATTCAAGTTTTAAAAAATCAAATTCAGAACTATGGTAAATGCCACATAATATTCAGTTTTGTTAAATGACACTTGTCAATAATTCAAATTTACACAATTCAAATTCAAATAGTTTTGTCATATTATAAGCTCCATAGGTGTCCCTCTCAACGTCAAAGTATGCCTTCAGAATAGGCACAGTCCTGTTAATTCTTGTATATGATGCAGGATGTTGGGACCACCCTGAAATAAGAGTATATTATTATTAATAATAATAATAATTATTATTATTATTATATAATTAAAAATTACTACTAATAATAGGCTAATAATAATAATTTGTATTATTATAATCAGTTAATTTACAAAAAAGTTTTGGAATTTTAATTCTATATACAGTATGTCTGATGTTTATGTAATTCCACTCCCACGAACTGTAAATCTAACACTTTGAAGATGTGACATGAGGTGTCAATTGAATAAGTCCTGAAAATGAATTTTGTGACGCTCACATTTGAAGAGGTTGGTATAGGGAAAGAATACGTCTATTACCTGATCAAAAGCTTGGGCAAGCGCTATAGCGGACACGCCTCCTTCTCCGATGTTTGCGTTCATCCTCCTCAGACAGAAAATGCAGAGCCGCAAGCAAAAATATACCCAGAACTGGGTCCATTTTGTTTTTCCTTTCTGAGGTAATTCCAGGTAAAACAAAGGTATTTATAAAGGTCCCGACGGTCCCAATTTAAAAAAAAAAAAAAAAATTGTATTAAACACTAAGCAGACGGAAGGAATGTAATTTAAAATGAGACACAATTAGACAAGAAGTAAATATTAAGTAAATATTAATTTATTAATTTATTTATTTACTCATTCATTCATTCAGCAACGGATGTAGTGCTGGATGCTGCTTGGACGCGCGGCGTTGTCAAGGTAACATTTGGTAAGTCACTCCCTTCCCAAGTGAGTTCCAAACGCTTATGAGACTGTAATGCCCTACACCCTTCAAAGAACTCACTTAAAGGGCTCTGCCCTTCGAAGGGAGTAGGGCATAGGGATGCTCACTTCCGTTTGGAATTCGCCCTTAGACCAACCCAGGCTCTGGACCAACCAATCGGTAAGCCCCGCCCCCCTTAGTTACGGTTGCTCCCTTGGACAAACAAACTGAGTTGCTCACAGCCATAGATATATGTCTATGCTCACAGCTGTCAGTGTGAAAATCTTGTCCCACGATGTTTTTGCACAATTGTGGACACAGAAGGCCACCAAATGGGAATTAAATATGCCATGGAGGGATTCATAAAATATTTAAAAAAAAATACGGTGGGTAACTCGAAGCAATCTCAATGCAAGGGAGAAATCTCATGTTACGTTCGTCATGATCACGGATGACAACATGCAGAATCAACACTGTTCATGTATCGCAGGGTACGATTAAATTAATGTACATTTAACCAGTTTAATATGGAGAGACAGTGAAATGTAGACCTTCGTTTATGTGTTTTTGACCTACACTGTACATAATGAGAAAAGTTCGCTATTTAGGTTTGTACTTTAGCATGGACTCACTAACTTTAACGTTTTAGTCAGAGATACCTCGCACAAGATGACATTAACGTCCTGCTTGAGCAGATGAAAATTGTAACTTAATGAGTGTATGACAACCAGAAAATGAACGTTTTTGTCTTCATTGTGATTGGGGTTGAATACATAGGGATTCTAAGTAGGACCGCCTACCTCATTAACATACGGACACAGAAATACAGAAATAAATAAATGTAGAAATGCACAAATAAATGTAAAAATAAATAAATGTAGAAATACTTAAATGCAGAAATTAATGTGGTATAACACAAATGGTACAAAAATAGTACAATTAAAAATGACACTTTTGACAAAATTTATTCATTTATGCACATCTGCATTTATTTATTTATTTATTTATATTTTTCAGCATTTAATTATTTATTCATTTATTTAATTATGTATTTCTTTATTCATTTCTTCATGTATTTATTTATTTATTTATTTTCTACATTTATTTATTTATGCATTTATGTATTTATTCATTTATTTATACTTAAGTCATTTCTAATAGAGATGGAGGGATAGAATTTGTTAAGGTTAACCCTAGAATAATGAAGCCGATGTTCTACTTTATATTGAATTAGTTGGTGTCTTGAGTTAATTTAGCATATTTTTATGACCTTGATAGACTTTGTCCAGTCCTCATCGATTATCTGAATACCTAAATCCTTTTCCCAGGAATCTTTCAGATATAAGGTAGATATGTCTAACTGACTGGTAAAAACATCTATAAAACGGAAAATCAAATTAGAGGAGTCGGGAGAGGCAGAAAGTAATTTAGATATTTCATTTTCATCTGTTAATAGTTCAAAGTGGGAGATAGACGTGCGAACATAATTTCTCAGCTGTAGATATCTAAAAAAAATGTGATGGTGGAAGATCAAATTTCTGTTTCAGCTGAGGAAATGTAGTAAATTTACCATCCATGTACAAGTCTCTTACGGTGACCATTCCTTTACTGGACCAGATTGAAAATGTGGAGTCAGTGAGTGATGGCTTAAAGGCGTGATTATAAGCAATAGGGGTGGACAGTGTGGTAGATGGCTGCTTAAACACTTTCCGGACCTGATGCCATATTTTGAGAGAGCTGCTATGTATAAAGTTTGTGTTGGCCACTTTTATGGGTGGTACAGGTGCCGCAAAAAGCAGGGAGGAGAGAGAGTAGTTTGTAACACTCCCCATAGGATGAGATTTTTTCCAATATGATAAGGCTCTGCAGTTCGCAGCCCAATAGTAAAGCTGGAAGTTTGGCGGGCCTAATCCGCCCTGCGACCTTGGTTTACATACATATAGTTAGAAATACGGTGTGCTTTAAAGCCCCACACAAATGGTAATATGATCAAATCCAAAGTTCTAAAAAAAAAATTGGGCAAGAAAATTGGCAGATTTTGAAAAAGACAGAGAAATCTGGGCAATGTCACCATCGTAATTGCATTCAAACGCCCTACCATAGACAGTGGAAAGGTCCTCCAACTTTCTATACTAAGCTTTAAGCTCTCTAACATAGCTAAATAATTTAACTTGTATATGTCCTTTGCGGTTTTTGGTATAGTGACCCCTAAGCATTTCAAACTGTCCGTTGCGATTTTAAAAGGTAGATTTTGTATGAAGCCTTGATCAGTCTTATTAGTTACGAGCATAAGTTCACTCTTTTGCCAATTTACAGAGTAACTGGAGAACTTTCCAAAAGTCTTCAGCAAATCTAATAGGGGTGGGATGGACCATTCTGGATCGAGTAAATAAAGAATAACGTCATCAGTATAAAGAGATATGTGATGATCTAACTGGCCTATCTTGGGAGAAAAAATAAATGGGTTATTTCTTATTGCAGTTACAAGTGGCTCTATTACGATGGCAAAAAGCAGGGGTGAAAGTGGGCACCCCTGTCTTGTGCCCCTATGCAATGCGAATTGTGAAGATTTTTCAAGTTAGTGAACACCGAGGCTCTAGGTTTGGCATAAAGCATTTTCACCCAACAGGTGAAAGATTCTCCTAGACCAAACTCCTGGAGAACTGATATAATGTAGTTCCATTCAATCTGATCAAATGCCTTTTCGGCATCCAGAGATAAGATGACAACATTCGAAGAAGAATCATGCTTTGAGTATAAAATGTTCATTAAGCGTCTCACATTAAAGAAGGAAAAGCGCCCTGAGATGAAACCGGTCTGATCAGAATGAATAATTTTTGTTATACATTTATTTAATCTGTTTGCAAGGATCTTAGTAAAAATTTTCAGGTCTGAGTTCAGAAGGGCTATGGGATGATATGATGCCGGGTCAGTTTCATCTTTCCCTTTTTTAAGAATGAGAGAAAAATTGGCGTCGTACATTGACTGTGGAAATTCTTGATTGTCAATAGAATGGTTAAATAATCTTAGCATTAGAGGAGCAAGTTTCTGAGAATATTTCTTATAGAATTCAATTCCGAAGCCATCAGGTCCGGGGGCCTTACCACTAGGAAAAGATGTGATGGCTTTGAATATTTCGTCGAAGTTATCTCTGCATTAAGGGCATCGCGATCTGCTTCATCTAATTTGGGGAGATGTAGTGATTGAAGAAAGTGGGGAAGGGCCGTCGGGAAAGTGGAAGTCTGGGATTCATACAAAGCCTCATAAATTTCCTTGAAATGTTCATTGGTGTCTGTGGGGTTCGTCGTTAGGGTTCCATCCTTTTTCCTAATTTGACGAATAGCTCTATTAGCTTGAATGCTTCTCAACTGATGCGCGAGCAGCCTATCTGGTTTGTCTCCTAGCTCAAATTGCTTTTGTTTTATTTTTAATATGTTAACCAATTTTTAATAAAAGCTAATTTCTATATCTGTCTAAATAATAGACATTGGACAGTACATATAATTTTGTATCTGTTAATGTTGAAACATTAATTCAAAGTGTCTTGTGAGAAGGAAATGGAAAAAGCACCTCTAAACATGTTTAACAGGTTAAGCTTATTCCTAGGTTCAGTCATGTACAATGTTTTGTCTCAGTACTCAAGAATCAGCTATATATATGTGACCCTGGAGCACAAAACCAGTCATAAGTGTCAACTGTTCGAAATTGAGATTTATACATAATCTGAAAGCTGAATAAATAAGCTTTCCATTGATGTATGGTTTGTTAGGACAATATTTGGCTTAGATACAACTATTTGAACATCTTGAATCTTTTTTTTTTATTTTATTTTTTTGCCATAGTATGTATAAACCATAACACAGAAGAGGGTGTGTAAGAAATCAGGTCAAACTGATCAAACATGCCTGCTGTTGCAATGCTAGTATTTATAGTGTAAAAATGCACTGTGCTGCTTACGGATTGTCTTTACACCTGACTCACTGTACTGTAGTGAGCACTCTTCTGTCTTTCTAAGTCTTCGAAGACTCATTAGTCATTAGTGAGGGCTCACACGAGCGTGCTTTCTCAGTAACCTAAACTCTTCAAAATGGAGGTTGGTTAACACAGAAGAACAGGTCATTTGTTAACAGATTCCTCTCACAGGTAACAGATCTCTGGACAGTGTTTCAGTTGTATCAGCCTGTTTGTAGTTGTTTTTCTTCAGATTCTCTTCAGAGTGAACTGTAATAGTAAATTAAAGTAATATGTATCTTAAATGCTTAAACTGGACTACACCCTTACAGATGAGCCTACAACTTAGCCTGAGGCTTTTTTTTTTGTGGTCACAATTATACTAATTTGAACAGTTATACTGATATTATGTTAATTATAGAATACAATATCTAAGATGGTGCCGCACATGGCAGCTACAGTGCTTTGCTCTTCGGTGTTTGTACAGTTTTTGTTTGTTTTTCCTGTTTTTTGTTTCTCAAACACGATCAGTTTTACCAGGGATGACCTGCTGACCTGCCGGCAGAACACACCACAAAATATTTTACCGGTTTTTGATTATTCGGACGTTTTGCTGGACATTGTAGTTGGCAGAGCCGTAGCTCTGGTCAAACGCTTCAGGATGCGCAGACGGGGGAAGCGAGCTGGCGCGTTTGTGAAGCTCAGACAGCGCGGATTTTGAACGGCGTTGCCTAGCATCCATCTGGCGAATCACCGCTCTTTACCCAACAAAACGGACAAACTCCTTCTGCTCTCCCGGACAAACAAGGATTTTTCAAACTCTGCTGCTCTGTGTTTCACGAAAACCTGGCTGAATGGCGACATACCGGACAGCGTGCTACATCTGCCTAACTTCCAGCTGATCAGAGCAGATCGCGACGCAGAATCAATGGGGAAATCGCGCGGCGGCGGGACGTGCTTTTACATCAATGAGAGGTGGTGTACAGATGTAACTGTGTTAAAGAAGATGTGCTGTTCTGATCTAGAAACGCTCTTCATTAACTGCAAGCCGTTCTATTCGCCGCGGGAGTTCTGCTCATTCATTCTCATGAGTGTCTACATTCCACCGCAAGCGCATGCGAGATCAGCTTTACAGAAACTCGCTGATCTGATCACAGACACAGAACAAAAACACCCAGACTCTGTTTTAATCATTCTCTGGGAATTTAATGAAGCAAATCTCTCCCGCGAACTGCCAAAATACAGACAGCACATCACATGTCCCACCAGAGACAGTAATATATTGGATCACTGTTACACAGCGATA
>JAFVLL020028602.1:0-38005 GCA_021397915.2 Tor tambroides | reverse complement strand
ATATATATATATATATATATATATATATATATATATATATATATATAAACAAAATAAAAATCTTGTTGCACCTGTTCGCTGAGTGCAAGATTTTTGGAGGCTAGATGGGAGAAATACGAGACATCACGACTACATTACTACACTGTCCTTTAGAAATGTGTTTAATTTATACGACTTCATTGAGACTGTTGACAAAACATTTATAAAATCATTTGGCATATAAAAAGGGGAACATCCACTGGGAGTAAAGTGCTTAGTCTCAGAAGCTTTGGTCACATTCAGGAACTGTCCAAGGTGCTGTGTGAGGAAGACTTTTTTTTTTTAACACCTGTTCACCTCGTACTAGGGCTAATTGTTTAGCACACCAAATAAACCAGGCATGCAGTCATTAGAATAAGAGAACAAATTCAGTCGTTCAAGTCTGAGGCAACCTATATATTTGTTAACATAAAAAATAAAATCCACAGAAATACTGTCACATAGGCTAAGTGCCATCAGTGTTAAACAAAATTAAAATATTTTTGTTAACTCCTTTTCTATTTTAAGCCGTTGTTTATTATTTAACTAACTAGTGTCTATTTATAGTAGGCCTACTTTTAAAATCAATAGTAATTGTATTAAAATTAATGCAATAGTGACTTTTTTGCAATTAAATTCTATAGGGAAATGTTCACATATCAGCTATGCCTATTCATTTCTAGCAGGCCAATGCTTTACTAGCAGTAGCCTACTACTAACTAGTATCCATTTTTTACATTTCTAGTTGGTTTTCCAATCTTTTTTCAATTTCACTAGCTCTAGCACTTTAACCTTTCATTAAACATGAAACATTTCATTACTAGACTCCTAGTAACATGAAAATGGATAGTTTAAAAGGAATAAATGTGAAAACGGCTTGTCATAGTATTTCACATTAGCACACAAATGAAATGATTATTTGAAATAGTAATAACAGACTAAATGCGAGTGAGGGCAGCGCGCGTGCTCGGCTAAGAAAGCCCAGCGGGCGCGCGCGCTCTAGAGGTGCATGGAGACGAGGAACTTCCTCAAGAGCCTAGCGACCGAGAGCCGGTAAATTAATACACAAAGGCGAGTTTGCCCCGCAAGCATTGTCGTTATGTTTGAATCCCCGTGTAAATCGATAAATGTCCTCAACTCGTGGTCGGAGAGTCAGGAAGAGTTGCGCGAGACGCAACCGGTGTCTCCTCGCGGGACGAGAAAGCGAGTCAAGGCAAAAAAGAAAAAGAGAAAACAGGAGCAGCAAAACGAGAAACGCTCCGTCTCGGCCCCTCAGTTATGCACGGATGACGCCGATAAGGGCCGAACAGAAAAGAAATACAGACCGGACGAACCGATTGTGAGAGGAATCTTCCAAATCGGGAAGAAGAGCCACGACGTGGTTCTCACGGAAACGCGGGTAACATGGACGCCCATTCAACCCGAGACCCCTACAGGTGAGCAACGCCGCGCTCTGTTTGCCGCCGTTTCCATGGTGATTGCATGCTATTCCTGTTTACTTCCTGTGTGTCTGGCGCTCGAAGTCATATAAGCAAACCATTTATTCATTTATCGTGTTTACAGACACGACTGCACATGAAATCTCAGCATTGGAAAAGTGCTTGCTGAGATTTATTAGCACATGGACGCAACATTAGCAATGACTGTAGGCTAGCCTGTAAACTTGGTTTTATGACCGTTTCAGAATGTTAGAACGAATAATTTCATTCGAAATGTTGGAATGCATCATTGCATTTTATTCACTCTTTCTTATTTTGGTTACTAGGCCTATCTGTTTGTGTCTTGTAGGAATACAAAGAAGAGAAAAGTTCTTACTGAGATTTATTAAGACAGAGACTTAATTAGAATTAATCGTTTTTGAATTTAGAATCATTGGGTCTCTTTCTCTCACATACTTTGTTTATGTTTATAGGCCTCCCTTACGAAAATTAACCATGGTTTTACAACAAATAAAAGCAAAAAAACATGGTTACTATAGTTAAACCATGCTAACCACAAATTAACCATGGTTTTGCTACATTAACCATAGTTTAACAATTTTTAGTAAAACTGGTTATACAAAGGATAATCAATACACCCCAAAACATGGTAACTACACTTTTAATACAATAAAACCATGGTTAATTTTCATAAGGGCTAACACACGATGCACACATTAGCCTACAATTAACACACAAACTCTAGACTCACACATCAAAAAGTTTTCATTTTCAGAAATATATACATCCTTTTACCACAGCACAGCTTTCCTAAACACCTGTTTGTCTCTATGAAGTTTGCAAAACAAATGGACATCATCCACAATGCTATTGCTTCAATGACAAATGTTGATCTAAGAAAAGGTTGCAGATATATGTAGCCAATGAGAATCACTTATATTTAGAGGTAAACAAAAAGCTTAAATTTACATTTTATGCATTTGGCAGAGACTTTAATCTAAAACGATTTACATTTCAACAAAGGTATACATTTTATTAGATTATGCATTCCTTGGGAATTGGGTTGTTTACAAGACTCTGTTTTCTTCTAAAAACAGAAAACTTTTTATGCGTTTTGGCTGTTCATTTACATGACAAGAGTGTTTTGTGGGCCTGAAAATGCAAACTTTTAAAAACGGGTTTCAAAGTGCATGTTTTTGAAAACGATACCATTATCATTTCAGTGCAAACTATGAAAACGTGAATTGGTGAAAACGGTGACGTCATGCATATGCATATTATGCGTTCAGTATCGGGCCTAATGTTGCTTTAGAAAAAGACATCGCCAACTACTGGCCTGGCATGCATAATCCAGCATTTTTAGTTGTTTTCCTGGATCCATGTGAATTACATTTGCATTTACATTTACATTTAGTCATTTTGCAGACGCTTTTATCCAAAGCGACTTACAGTTGGAGAATACATAAAGCGATTAATAAAGCCCCCTTGTTGCAACATTAAAAAGGTCCAAAAAGATCCCTTTTAAATGCTTTTTAATAAAAATACACTTCTTTGTCTTTTATTTTCACAAAAAGTGTGCTGCTCCATCAATATTCAATAAAATATGCGATCGTTGTAAACATTAGAATCAGAAGTAAGCAAACTGTGGGCGGTCTTTAGCTCCATTGTACCCTGCTGTAATATTTACACAAACAAAAGAGGGCTACAACAATATAACAATCCAAATATAGGGGGGAAAAAGGGGGTAATGTTAGTCCTGCCAGAAACTCATGTGTAACAGCTGTGTTGGTAATGGACTCCGGCTGACTGTTGTGACCACCTAAAGTAGGGCATCTGTCAGTCTTGTGGACAGTTAGCAAATGTCCAAGTAAATGATACTCAAAACTACCATCTGCATCATTACACTAAGAAGATAACCGTATGACTTTAGGAGGATTTGATTTCATTCAATATTAGTGAAACTCTAAGCCATGTAGTTTTTCGCTTTGGGTTTTATGTAAGGAATCCACCCACACTTTTAGTAACTAGACATATATGCAAAAGTGTCAGAGGGGGCCTTTATATGGAAAATGCAGCAGCATCAAATATAAATGTGCATAAATATGAATATAAGACCACCTTTGCTGTCGTCTTTGATGCATTCATTAAAAAAGCCCTCTAAAATTGCTCTTAAAGAGTGGATTCTTGATTTACGCTGCTTGATTGATCAGGAAACAAAACCGAATGGGGAAAATGAAATAATTTTGAAACACGCCCAGCAGTTTGAAGCGGAGGCATGTACTTCCTGTCTTTGGCTGTTGTTTTGCCCAGGCACTTCAAAGCGTGAACGCTGCCGAGTGCAAGAGAGACTCTCAGTCAGCGTAAGCTTTATAGACAGTACTTTTCATCTGTGATCCAAGCTAATGTTATTAAGCCAGAGCTCTCATTACACAGAAAGCATTCATCTAATAACCCCCTATGGCCTTTACCAAATGTTCTCTTGAAAATGCCAAAAAATGACAGCGAGATCCTGATATGCTGGGGTTCTCTATTTGACGCTCGTGCTTTTTTTCTGCCGAGGGATAACAGATCAGAATATTGCCCCTGATCCCTCACTACAGACGACTGAGAGAGATTGAAGGACATTAACCAGCAGACAAACACAATATCAAATTACATGATTGCAATGTGGCATTTCAGTGCTTGTTTCTATGACAACACTGTGTGTTGGATTTCAGTGATGATGTGATACCTCTGTTTACATCTCCCATTGCTTCATTTCTGATTATGCGTTTTATTTGCAATGTCACATGCTTTAGACCTACAAAACAGAAACAGCTGTTATCGAATTCACTTCTTAACTTTCAAACGGTTTGATGCAAAAACCTCTGAGTCCATCTGAGATTTTTCTTAGATTTTTTCTTTTAAATGAGCATTTTTATCAGGCATCTTTGTTTAGGTTCAATAATTTCACTTCAGTGGCGAAGAAAAGGTGATTAATTGTTGAATGCCTTATTTTCAAAAATTATCCAATGTTATTTTCATAGGAGCCTGATAAAAATACTCGTTTAAAAAAAGAATCTTCTTAGAGGACTTAGAGGTTTTTGCAACTGAAATCTTAAATTTTATATATACACTCTAAATAGTGCTAAATAGCACTAAAAGTGGTTCTTTGGCTCGTAATCATAGAGAAACCACTTTTAGTGCTACATAGCACCTATATCTTTTAAAGATGGTTCACTGTAAAAAATGATCGTGATTTTAACGGTAAAAAACTGTGAAAATGCTACAGTAAAATCCTGTTAAATGGTTAATGGAAAGTTCCTGTAAAATTTACAGGGAAAAACCATAAACTGACGTTCCCAGAATTCCCTGCGTTGCATTTCAGATTCTGTTTGAATTTGACATTTTTTCTTTGAAATAACTATGTTTCTTCTTAGTTTTTTCTTATCAGTTATGTTTATTAGGGTTGTATGTTACATCTAATGTTGTTAATGTTTATAGCATATTTCAGTTTAATGAGTCTCACCATGATGGTGTTTAGTGTTTGTGTGATTGACACTGTGCACCTTCTATATATGTTATTATTTAAAAGCTGCTTGTGATGGGCTTTGGTTCATCATGTGACTTTCTCATCACCACCTGCATTTGGTGGTTATCAGTGTATTTCAAAGGTACAAAACATATTTCAGTACTTTAATAGGTTAGTATATTAACATTATATCAGTTAAAGAAATTACGATATTTAACTGTAAAGTTAAAATCGTAAAACCTAAAACGTTGTTACCAAATTTTTTACGATAGAATTTTGGCAACCACAGCTGCCAGTTTTTTACCATAAATTTTATGGAATTTTTTTTGCAGTGTTCTATATACACTAGCACCTTAACCACCCCAAAGAACCGCTGAAGAACCATTACTGGTTCTTTATACAGTAGGTGCTATATAGCACTTAAATTGGTTCCCCTATGATTACGAGCCAAAGAACCACTTAGCGGTGCTATATAGCACCTCAACTACCACAAAGAACCGCTGAAGAACCAATTTTTTATTGTGTGTAAGCAAAAACCTCTAAGTCCTCTAAGAAGATTCTTTTTTTAAAAGTATTTAGTATTTAAGTATTTATAATAAGAATTTTGAAGCCGTATGATAGCTTTGTTTGATAAACTGAAATGTAGTTGTTAGTCACTTACATTCTTGTCCTCCATTGTAACTTTTACTCAAAATATGAGGTTTGTTCTTGAATACTGTTGTGACTTTTTTTTGTCTTTTGTCAGAAGAAAGTCATATGGGTTTGGAATGTCATGAGTAAATGATGACAGAAGTTTAATTTTTGGGTGAACTGTCTCTTTAAGACACCGCTAGCCACGGAGCTGACAACAGGACAAACCGTAAATAAAATATAGAGTTTCTTTTTTTAGAGGCCAGCAGTATTTCTACTGTATGTTTTAAAAATACCACTGAAGAATTCTCTCATGGCATTACCTACAGCCAATCCAGAGTAAACAACATGCCAGTTAGCTCACCTTTTAGAAATGAAAGTAGAGCCGGGTGAATTGGCCTCATATTCAGCCGCGACCACAGAAGCGCGCGGGAGACTAGGATTGTTTGCCAAAGGGATCTGAGTTTGACTTTTTGAACCCTGAATTTGCTTAGCATTGGCCTTGGCTTTACTTCAGTTTGTCTGCTGAATGTACAAACACCGTGATTTGATCTGGGTGCCAGAGCAGTTCACGCCTCCAGTCCACGCAGTTCATTTAGATCACTCTGGTGGGTTCACGCCATGTGTGCGCTGATTTTACCTCTGGCTCTGTACATGTATACAAACAAAGCTCCTGGGTCAGAGATTGCAAATGTCTGCTTTTAATTATTATTTTTAATCATAAAACTGGATACAGAAGGCAACAGTTTAAGTAAATGATGCATATTATATAAACACTGAGTCGTATTCCACCGCTAAAATGTTTGCACGAGTGCTTAAATGATGGCTAATTTCAGGAGATGAACCTATAGGGGAAAAAAAAATCACACATGAGATTGCTTCAGTATCTCAATTGTTTCTCCTGAAAGCAATGAGATTATATGGAAGTATTTTGTTTCTCAGATTTTGTACGGACAAAACACCCTTATAATCTCACATGTCAGAGTTTCAGAAGTCTCAAATTCAATTCGGCATGTAAAATCTGAGATTAATACGAAATTAGACATTATTTAATATTAAAATTTGCATAAAACAAAATTATATCTCAACTGTTGTGTCCTAAGCAATTTTAAGAGAAACATCTGATGAAAGTCAAGCTAAGAACTCAATTAGGTCTTCTGAGCTATGAAGAACAACCTCTGTGCAATAATAATAAAAAAAGAACATGGTTGGATTGAACTGCTATTTTTAAGTCCATAATCAGATATGACCACTGCAGGGATTTTCCTTTCTGTGATGAGAGAATCTAATTACTTTATAGAGTATATCCTGTATGCATGCTCACTTATCTCTAAGAGGGAGTAATACATTAGATGAGAGATGCACAATGCCATTCTTTTTCTATATGCGTTTTAAAATGATTTTGTTTCAGATTAGATCCTAACATATTGACTTTAGTTCTCAGCTTTTGTTTCATTGATCACTTAGCCATTTATATGAGCGCTGAGCTGAACGAGCATGTCATGCAAGCAAATGCTAGATGGTTTACCATACACAAGCTGCGGTACTAGATCTTTGAAAATGACCTGTTTTTCCCAGAACTCTGAGGACTTTGGTTGACCATTGCGGTCAGCATGGAGCATCTGCCCCAGTGTAGCTCTCTGGAACTGGACTGACTGGCTCAGCCTCAGATTTCTGAGGCTAATTGCACCGCTGAGGTTATCTGATCCCATTTCACAGTACCGAGGGACAGAAGGGGGACATTTTTTAGTCCAGACACATTCTCCATCCTCCGCATGGAAAAATGCTGGGCAGAGTCAACGTCAGCTCTACATAACGGTATACTCTTCAATAAACATCAATCAACCAACAAAAAACATGTTTTGCAACTTCAGATATGCTGATAAGTAATGTTAATTTAGCAATTTAGCCACATTAATGAAGTTATGTTACACATTTAAGCTATCCAGTCTTACAGATCACATTTTTTTCCTCTTTCATATCCGCAAATTATTTTGGCCGGGAGCATAATGAAAAGTAGGTGACGATAATTGTTTATTTCTAGAGCCTGTTTAAAAATAATGAGCAGAACATCATTAGCATCAATAATGAGTCATTATGCTGAGACATGCTCAGCTCTTCTACTAACACCTGAGACTCGGAGTAGCAGCCTCTGGTTACAGACCCAACAAGATAGACGTACATGCTTCCAAAAGTGCATGACAGCATAAGAATGAGCATAAGAGCAGTTTTGCATTGCATGAAATGCATCTCGCTGTAATCCTGCAGTGTTTTCACCAGGGCAAATTGTTCTAAACACACTTGACCTTACTGACAAAAAAACAAAACAAAACAAAAATGTGGCTATAATAAAACAAAACAAATGAAAACAAAATATGGCTAAAAACAAAACAAAACTTGGCTAAACAAAACCATAAAAAGCAAAACATCAAAAGAAATTTTGATGATAATGGAACTTTTTATTGCATTTATTTTTCCACTGACCTTGACAGAAAAATCTGTGAAATGTATTTTAATAGTAGCAGAGAGCATTACACTCTTATTGGTAGCCGAATGCATAAATTAGCAAAAATATATTTAATTTAATTAACCAATATTAAACAACAAAAAATCAAAACAAAAACATCAAACGTTCCAGGCCTGTCCAGAACCACAAATTGGATTCTGATTAACTTTTTTTTTTTTTTTGCATTGCGCTGACCTTGACGGATAAATCAGTAAAATCTATTTAAACAGTAAAGTGGAGAGTATTACACTCTTATTGCCAAAAACACACAAGGGGCGGTGTGCAATGATGGAAATCTGCATGCACAGACCAAAACCAAAATATTCAGTAATAAGCTGCACTGCACATGCGAAGCAGTGTTTGCGTTTTATAGATTCTTTAAAATGCTATTTATCAAGCAGATTGTCCCACGCACGCCAATCAGCTGGCTTATGTACCGAACACAGTCAAAGTTCAAGTGTGTGACCCCTCTGTATTACAATAGGGATATACAGTGTCACAGTCTAATTGCACACAGGGAACAAACAGACGCTGTCTCCTTTGTTTGCATCCTGGGGGCTTGAAAACGGCAATATAAAAATGTAAATATTGGGTTTTGGTGTGTGGGTCTGGGCACACAGGCTTCCACAGGCACAGGTGGAAAATATGCTCTCGGATGCCATGCTGGGAACCACATGGCCCCACACAACATGGGGGCAAAGAGTGGCTTGCTGACCTGGCACAGGCTTTCCACAGTTGGACCCTTTTCAAACCACGGTATTAGTTTCATCTGTGAGAGCGCTGCACGCATCAACAACGAGTAGGGAGAAGATGAGACAAAGAGACCCTCTGCCAAACTGCACCCTGTGAATGCAGGTGAACAGATGAGATTTAAAAGACATTCAGGGATATTTTCTACATGGAGAAGTATATAAGATTTTTACATTTTCTGAAGGAAAGAATGGTGCTTACCTGTGCGAATTTCACTATCATGATACTAGGATGTTGTAGGTTACCAGGGCTTTGCTATGCAGTTTCTAGAGGCTTCTACGAGGTTACCTGCTGGTCCAATTTGAATAGCCTGCCTTAAAGTCTTCAAAATCTGCAAAATCATGCTCTTAAAGTCAAATTTTCCTATTCCTATTTAAAATATCTACAAATCTATGAAACATGATAAATTTACTTGAAACGCAAGCATCATTAGATATTAAGACTTGTTTTGTTGTATCTTAAACACAAGTGTGTTTTTATCTTACTGCACTGGCAGATTTTTTAAAATTTATTTTACCATGTGTAAACAACTTGTTTTTAAGTTAAAACAAGAGGAAACAACAAGTGGAATATTTTATGGACAAGTGGGAAAAAACAACAAAGTCTTGATATTTTATGCAGTGTCGCTTATCTTGTTATAATATGATTTTTACTGAAAAACAAGGCCAAAAACATGATTATTTTTGTCATAATCTTCTTGCCCACTGGCAAAAGTCTCTAGATATGGCTTGGGTCCATCTTTCAAAGTGAGATTTTTTGGCCATTTTATTGTCTAACAGGCAAAAATTGTTAGTCTAATCACTTAAAAAAAAGTAACAAAACACTTCTCAGCTGGTATCATTTATGTCTGGCTCACAAACAGTATGAGATGAGTAACATAGTACTTAAGTTTTTCATATCACTAATGTTAAGTACAAGCAATAATAAAAGTGATTCTTCAAGCACCGCTATTAAAATCAATGCATATACATCAGACCACATGTATATTGAAATCTCACTGTAATAAAGTCTAGCAGCTCAGATCACTGCCGGTGTAGAATTGATTCTTTTTGTCCATACATTAGTTGCATGATGACATGACGTCGGGCCCCCTGCGTCTCGCCTTTGCCGGAGCGCTGCTGAGAGGAAGCTTGTATCCATCTGGAAGCAATAAAGTTTTCTAGAAGAGTGCACAGTTTTATTTAATCTCCCCGTGTCTTACTGTGCCTCAAATGAAGGGCTGTTCCCATCTTGTCATCTGAAATCAGCCTCATGTGCGCCAGAATATGACACTTGCCACGCTGGGGGCCACAGACACGTTGTTCCCTGCTTTGTTTTCTGCTCTCTGGATATCCGCCTTGCGAGGTTCAACAGAATTGCTATTTTCAAACTAATTAACAGTTTCCTAGCATGCAAAGCTTTTATGACAACAAGCAATTCTTTACAGAAAAAGATCATTTCAAATTATTTTAAAATTCTTTTTGTTTTGCATACATGATGCACAGTGCACTTGTCCATGCAATTTTGGGATTTAGGTTAATTTTTGCTAAGACGGGCATCACTAACAATATTTATCATACGTTAGGGATTTGTTTAGATCACTAACACAAAGTAAGGTGTATTGGGCATGAATAATCTTTAATTGTGTGGCTTGTTGAAGACATCCTAGATACTTGGGCCAGTAAACAACCACCATGCATTGTGTCTGGCAAAAAAAAAAAAAATCTATATAACTCTATAACTTAAAAACACACTGAGTCATACAGTATATGTTGTGACTATAACACTAGATTTTGCAATTAAGTTATCAATTTAATTTCTACGTTAACGCTAATAAATCTCAAAGATGTTTGAGGCACAATTCCAAAACTTTAGTCTAAACATTTTCAGAAAAAAATGAGCAAGTGTAACAACTCGTCCTACTCTACTGAGTTTCATTTCATCCAGCCTGATTTCATAGTAATCCAGAAAACATGAATCGGCAGCCGGTGAGTGTGATGACAGCATGTGTGTGTGTGTCATCGATGGCTGTGAGTGGTGTCTACACACAGACACGCATGTAATTGTCAATGAGAGAGATGAGATCTCCGGAGACGACAGAGCCATGCTCAGTCTTCATGAGGGCTCTGTGTTATATGACCTCGTGTGTTACCAGACGTGTCATATTGATTTGGCCCTTTGCAGCCCCTTTAGACCAATGACCCTGAACATATGGCCCTTCTTATTTGTGAACTTGTGTGCCCTGCAGCAGTGGCACCAGCGGCCAAAATCTTCTTCAACCCCCTTCTCTATCCCCAACTTTGGGTTTCTGTATGGATTACTCTCAAATCCCTTTTAGATCACACAAAAGAGGCGTGACGGCTTTTACAAGAAATCTACATATTCTGTCTATGCATCTTAAAGGTGTGTTTTGCCTTTTTGATTGCTGCCATATGGAATCTTTCAGATTATATACTGTGAATATGAACTTGTGAGTCTGTATATGCTATAGGTAATCACTATCCACATGATCACATGATTACCTGTGGCATACAAAGGGATAGTTTATCCAAAAATGAAATTTCAGTCAACATTTACTCACCCTCATGATGTTCAAAACAAATATTCTTTTAGTTTTTCCCCTGAAACATAAAAGGAGAAATTTTGAAGAATGTACGAATATTTTATATACATTTTCCATTTTTATATAGTGACCATTAATGTCAAGATGTAAAAAAATAAATAAATAAATAAAAATTTGTGTGTGTGTGTGTATATATATATATATATATATATATATACACATACTTACATATACTGTATACGTATTTAAATATGTATGTATATATATGTGTATGTGTGTGTGTGTGTGCGTGTAGGCTATATATACACACACAAACACACACACACACACACACACACACACACACATTCCATTTTCATAGACCACTTATTTTATCATTTTCAAAACACCCAAGAACATCGAAAAGCAGACAAGAGTGCGAAATTAGGCACTTCTAAACTTTACACTATTGCCTACTTGTATATTCCAGTAAAATGGATATTCGGAATAAGATGTTTACGTGACTCAGCATTCCTAATACAGGCATATGCCAGTTGTCTTACTCAGTATTTTTATATATAGTCTTATTTGGATCATGGCAGTTGAGTAATCACTGTCACATGATACATACATAATCGGAATATGATCAAATTTTAATTAAATAATAATGGAATAAACACTCAGTGACTTATTGCACAAGCTTATGACACTTCCTTTGCAAAAACAAACTGGAACAATCATTTAAGAGCAAGTAATTTACTTTATGTTATGTTGTTTTTTCTTTCTTTCTAGCATATTTTCAGCTTACGCCAGCTTTCTAATACTTGCTTTAGCTTTCTAATTGCATCAGCAAAGCCACGTCAAGAGATTAATTTTGCTGCCAATTTTAATGTAGTTGTTAAAGTTGCATCATTATTTCCTTAAAAATAGATTAGCAAGTGTGGAGCTGTAAAGTGGCTAAAATACAATAGAGATATATAAAAAAAGTTTGTGTAAGCAAAAATTTATGGGCTC
The DNA here is from genome assembly GCA_021397915.2 of Tor tambroides. Taxonomy (NCBI): domain Eukaryota; kingdom Metazoa; phylum Chordata; class Actinopteri; order Cypriniformes; family Cyprinidae; genus Tor; species Tor tambroides. The sequence continues at coordinate 25,616 of JAFVLL020028602.1, read as the reverse complement.
CCAAAAATAGAGAGAGCACAGTATTAGCAAAAAGTAAAGTTCCAATTGTGTGGCCTGTTTTTTGAGCAGATCAGCAGGAAACACCAGTCAGACTCGTGCTCTACCAGGTGTATTATCTCAATCTACATCTCATTGCTTCTACTTAGCGGGCCACTCATTTAAACTCAATTTTCCTGCTCTTAATTGGAAGGACTAATTAAGTCCTATTGCCAAAGACTTCAAAAAAAAAAAAAACTCAGAGCCCAGACCAACCTGACTAGTGCACATTCTGATAAGCGCTGCCTGAAAAGGGCAGTTGTACAACAGCATTTGGAGTCTCTCTATTAAAAGGGTGGGCATGTGCAAAAACTGCAACACAATTAGCATCAAGCAGATAAGTCCTTCTCTAATCCTGTTTACGGTCGGCATCAGGCAGATGTGCCAAGATTGATTCGGACAAGGCGCAGGCTAACTGTAATGTAGCAGGGAGAAGCCTCCCTTTTCAGCCTCGTCCCGGTCCCTCCCTCGCCCCCTCGGAGGAAGCTTCCTGTACACGGCCGTTAACACGGGCCACTTTGTCATTTGCCCCTGCTCTGGCAAAGCTCTGCCGGGAGAGATTATCTCCTATTCCCACTAATTCAATTGACTCGGGGTTTTTGTAGAGTGACCACAATGAAACGCAGCTTCGGAGTTAAATAAATAGAGTGGTGGAGGCATAGAGAGGTTCGAGCAGAAGCCTGAGTAGGAACAGATGGCGGCGGGTGTCCTGCGCAGTAATGTGAGAGGGTAGTTAATGTTCTGAAACGCGGAGGTGCGGCTTGGGGTGCTCCTAATGAAGAAAGGCTTTCACACGAAGAGAGAGAGACTGTCATTTAGAGAGGCAGCTACAGAACTCTGTCCATCTTGAGGCTTGGCGACAGATTTCAGTGTGGTTTAATTGGAGTTTGCCTGTGGGTAATGGTTTACAGCGGGGGGTCAGGGGAGAATAGGAAGCTCGTAGCCCAACGTAACGCTGTGGTATCAAGTGCGGCGGTGTTGAAAGTCTAAATTCTCACCCATTAAAACTTTATTGTGTTGTTTGTTTTGGTTCTCGTAGAAGAATTAAAGGGATAGTTCACTCAAAAATGAAAAGTCTCGTCATTGAATCATGATGTTGTTGTTCCAAAGAAGAAATGTTAAACATATTTTGTCTATACAATGAAAGTCAAAGGGGTCTGATATTGAGACCCCACTGATCTTTCTTGAATGGGCAAAAACAGTTCAAAATTTTGGCGTCAGTAAGAAGTAATGAATACTTTTATTTAATAAGGACACATTAAATTTATCAAAAGTGACAGTAAAGACGTTTACATTGTTAAAAATTCTATTTCAAATAAATGTTGCTATTCTAAACTTTCTATGCATCAGAGAATTCTGAGAAAAATAAAAAATCAATTTCTACCAAAAATATTAAGCAGCACAACTGTTTTCAATGCTGGTAATAATAAAAATGTTTCTTGAGCACCAAATCAACATGTTAGAATGATTTCTGAAGGATCATGTGACCCTGAAGGCTGAAGATTGCCATTTTAAAAAATATATTAAAATAGAAAACAGTTCTTTGAAATAGTAATAATATTTTACTGTTTTTTTTTTTTGGTGAACTATGCCTTTAAACCCATTTAATTGTCAAGTGCTGCTTCCCTGTTATCAAAAAAATAAAAAAAGTCAATATAAAGAGCCAAACGTAAATAAACCAGGGTCATATTTTTCATAAATCATATTTGCTTGTTGTTTTGAAATAAAACTTTCTCCCAAGCACTTATGCTGAAAGTCATTTATAAGCTGAAAGTCATTTCCTACTAGTTATGAATGCAAACCCACTGCCTCTGAATAAGTGCCGAAAAGTTCACATTGGCATTTACATACTACAGTCTTAAATTTAACCAGGCCTTTAAGGGTCAATTGGGGTGGAAAAAGATACAAAAAAAAAAAAAAAAAACTATATTAAATTTTGGCATTTAAACACATAACTTTAAAACAAAGCTCACGAGGTAAAAATGTGTAATATGACTTTTAAATATCTCTTGTGTGTTTGCTTTAGCTGACCGTGATGTGAAGAAGCAGGAAGAGTATGTGGAGCTTAAGGACGTGTTTGCTGTGAAGGTAAAGAGGCGGCGCTCTGCGGGGCAGCAGACGGGTGGAACTCTGCTGGGCATCACACTCTTCCAGTGCAAGAAGAAAGGGCTCAAACTCAAGGAGCATGCCATCCACCTCAACAACCTCAGTGCAGACCACTGTGAGATTTGGTTCAAGAGCCTCAAAGAGATCCTCAGCGGTACGTTCACACGCCAAAGCTGCTCAACATCCACCATACACAGAAATAACAAGGTCACAAATCAAACATTAGGCATTTTAGAATTACTTAATCTTGGAGCTTCAGTGAATTTTATGACATGCAAACATTAACCTGGTCAACATTTGTTAAATTTTATTGTGTTTGCTGACATTTATTGAATAAAGTTAGCCCAACCCAGTAATGAATCAGATACAATTACTCTGTTCCTAAACCTAGTGAGTGCAGCATTTTAAGTGTGTTCTTGATGCAAGACGGTGTTAATTATGCTGATACTATTTTATGCCAAATTCTGTGGCAGCATGTCTCATTTGCAGTGAAGGCAATCTCATAATGCACTGATGAGAAACAAATATATCAAAAAGAAAGTCAGAGAAATACTTACAACAACCTTCAATCTAATTTAATTTAAATATGAACCTTTTTACCCAGTATTTTCAAAAGTTTGAAGTCAGTAAAAGTCTTTTTTTTTTTTTAATAAATCCTTTTTTTTAATGCATTAAAATGATCAAAAGTGACAATAAAGACGGTTCTAACAAAAAATTTAAATAGCTCAACTGCATTTCAACATTGATGATAATAAGAATTTTTATTGAGCAGCAAATCAGCATATTAGAATAATTTCTGAAGGATCATGTGACACTGAAGACTGGAGGAATGATGCTGAAAATTCAACTTTGCATTACAGGAATAAATTAATTTTTAATTATTATTATTTTCAGTTGCAATAATATTTCACAATTTTACTGTTCTTACTGTGTCTTACTGTGATCAAATAAATGCATTAAAAAAACATTAAAAAATCTTACTAGACAAACTTTTGAACATTTTGTGTATTTTTATGCTTATTAGAGCACCGTTTATTCATTTAGCAACATGTGCAAAACATGCAACACCAAACTCAAATCAAGTTAGTCCTTTGCATAAGGAGAGCTATTTGTATAACTCATTGAGTAGTCTATGAAGAGCATTAGACTCACTTGCTCATTAGGTTTTGGAACAGAGCCTTTGTATCACAATTAAATGATTTCTCAAGTATGCATCAGACCTACAAATATGATGTGAAATGATGTTCTAGGTGTGTCAGCAACATCCTGACTACACAAAACAGTCATGAATAAACTCCACGGACTGGATTATAAGGTACTCTTGTTGAGAAAGCCGAGGGGCACCATCTCTTTTGTCTGATGACCGTATCATTGTGTGGTGTGCCTGAAGGGGGGGTCGGAGGGGGTCTTGAAAGAGGTGGTGTTGGCCGCAAGGACCTGCTGGATCAGACTAGAGGAACAGGTTGGTCCTACGGCCTCCCTGGAGTTTGTAATTATCTGTGCTCCTCTCGCTAGCGTTCACTGCCAAGACGGGCCAGCGGCCTGCCTAGCGCTTCGCTGTGCTGCACGGGAGACAGGTGTCCTTCCAAATGCGTCAGAACTCTTCGTTCTCCGGTTCTCGGAAACCGGGGGGAGGGATGCAAGGAGGAGATTTCATAGCGGGGGATTCAGTAAAAGCCCGTCTGAGACTCTCCTGAGGACCAACAGAATGATTTAGTATAAACTTCCTTCGTCAGCTAAACGAGCGTTGAGCATTCAGATGCTGCCTTTGTGAAAATGAGCATGTGTAATCTCTGTTAATCCCGGTCTGCAGACAATGCAGAGCTGCACATTTTCACTGATTTAATCTAGCGTCACAATTAGGCTGAAAGTTCAATTTCAGAAATCCTTCTTTATCTGCTGTGCGCCCCACATAAATACCGCACACCATGCAAGTAGTAGGCTATATTTAAAACGGGATTGGATATGAGATGCGAGTTTGGGACTAGATAATGGTGTGGGGGAAATCTCTGGAAAGTGTTTTTGTCCGACGAGGGCCTAGTCATAATGCTGTATTAACGCCAGCTAATCCTTGGAATTTCAGTTACAGCACTGAGTAAGAGGTGATGTAACAGCAGCAGCGCTCAGGAGGTGCATTACTCACTGGGAATTAAGGAGGGGATTGTCCAGGCCTCACAACTTTATACTATCAAACCCTTCCCCCAGCTTGATGAATCCTTGTTAAGACTTTGGCCATGTAACTTCTTCTCACGAAAGTGTTTCTGAGCTGTAGCCCTTTAAAGATTGAAATGCTGGCTTTTTGCGGGTAATTGTGAGTGAGGGCTGCATGTACTGTGGGTAGAACATGAATTAATTAACATAATTAAAGAATATGCCTTGAGGGAGCCCAGAGGAGAGAGGACATGCTTATTTAGTGCTGCAAGGAGAAAAATTAATACGCAAAGATGAGATTCATTGTGGTGTTTTACAACTGAAGTGCTGAGATATTTCAAAGCCATTAAAATACAGTGTTTTAAAAAGTATATGGCCTGTAGATTTAAACTTTATATGTGTTGGCATAAAATTAGAATCACTTCTGGATCTTGTCTGTGTAAAGATACATCCAGTCTTTCATATTCATGACCTTGTAATGCTGGTAAACTTGGTCATTTTCCTCTCATATAGGAAATGTGTCCACCTAGTAAAATAGCCACTTTACACAGCTAAAAAAATACTTCTTAATTAGATTCATTTTCAGTGAAAATATCTGCCTGAAAACACTATTAAAAATTCTATTGTCTGAAAACACATATCATAATACTTTATATCCTATACAATGTGCTTTGAATGTAAATGTAAGGAGTTTTAGATATTACAACTAGAAGATTTGATCAGGATTAGGATTTTTTGCAGTGCAGATCAAATAATAAACAGGTTTTTACTGAATAATTAATTTACGGATGAGGTAATTTCAGTGATACTAACCAAACAATTCAAATTACAAAAATCACTTGCGATAACTTGCATTATCACAATTATTTCCCTAACCTGAGGAAGGTTGTTTGACAAATAGGTTGCTAATAAAAATATTTATTATGATGATGACGCAAGTTTGAGTAGTGCAAGAATAGAAGAGCATAGTAATAATAGCATATTAGCAATAACATATGTGACCCTGGACCACAAAACCAGTCTTAAGTCGCTGGGGTATATTTGTAGCAATAGCCAAAAATACATTGTATGGGTCAACATGATCAATTTTTCTTTTATGCCAAAAATCATTAGGATATTAAGTAAAGATCATGTTCCATTAAGATATTTTGTACATTTCTTACTGTAAATATATTAAAACTTCATTTTTGGTTAGTAATATGCATTGCTAAGAACTTCATTTGGACAACTTTAAAGGCGATTTTCTCAATGTTTAGATTTTTTTGCACCCTCAGATTCCAGATTTTCAAATAGTTGTATCTCGGCCAAATATTGTCCTATCCTAACAAACCATACATCAATGGAAAGCTTATTTATTCAGCTTTCAGATGATGTATAAATCTCAATTTCGAAAAATTGACACTTAAGACTGGTTTTGTGGTCCAGGGTCACATATAGGCAGAAATAGTAAGAGTATAATGATAGTATATTTTCCTGACTTCAGCCACAGAATTAAGACTCAAGTAAACATGCAAATCTTGATTCACTCAAGATACATTTTTTTTAGTAAGTCTATTTATGTAAATGAGCAATATTTGATCATCAAAGATTTCAACCATATTAAGTCATGAATCCATATTTCAGTCTATTCTCTCTCCTATAGATGTAATAAAGGAACATTGATTAGGGTCTGTGTCTTTCCTTCTCCAGGTTCTGATAAGCAGCAACACATTTGTCATGTGCTACACGATCACTCATACAGTTGTTAATAAAGCATGGCAGTTTGTTTGGTCCTCGTGGAAACGTTCACCCCACCCCCTGCATCCCATGCACATGCTCTCACACGCACACGGACGCATGTTTTCCATAGCTGGATTATCTCTGTTATTTTATTGGCTGTTAAGCGAGTGCTGCCGAATCATTGGGCCCGATGGGGGGGATGGGAGAGCGGGCACACTGGATTACAGGGGTGCTCACCTGTTACAGTGGTGTTTCCCAGGGAGGCGGCACAATGGAGGGTGTGTCCCAGCTGACACTCAGCACAAAAGGTGAACGGTCCAAAAAAACCCCCCAGACCCTAAATCCCCGGTGTGATTTTATTCAAGGTGAGCCGTGAATGCCATCCGCAGCATCGCCGTGTTTTTCTGACAAGCCATGTGATGTGCGCTGACACATGAGGTGCGGCCGCCCAGCTGACAGATTAAACCCTGCGGTCAGAGAGCGAGCGCTCGGGCCAGGCCACAGACCAAACGTGTGGGGAGACGGCCGGCAACAATAGTAGCACCTGTACTACAGTCTACTCGGGTCCGACGTAGTCATCGAGTCGAACTGGAATAGACTCCTTGTGTCCTTAAACCCTCTTTTGAAAGATTAGTCTAGGCAGGTCAATCAGAGCCCGGGAAGCCCTCCGCGCTCTGCTCCGGACACATAATGTGCTCTTGGTGCTCTTGTCAAAGCGCGTGGTCACACTCCTGCGTCAAGCTGGACTTCATTGTTGCAGCCCTAAAGGGAGGAGAAAAGACAAACAGAGAGAGGAGAGAACTCAAGGGTCAAGCACCGGGTCCATCTCATTCCTCCAAAGGCTTTTGTGACCCATCTGAATTCATATGTGCAATTGGCATAAAGCACAACAGTGGCTATTGTGCACCGCGCATGAAATTGCTTTGAGTTGTTTAACAAGATAATAGGGGAAGCGAAATCTGCCTCGGAACGCGATTTTAAAAACGCATTCGGCATTTGAAGGAGGCTGGGCCTTGCGCGGCATTTACATGAGCTGATGTACAATAGCTCGATAGCCGAGTGGATAATGTTACACATTAACAGGTTTTCCATTAAGTCAACCTACGTATCCATGGTGACTCTTTCCCCTTGGCTCCTTGGAAACGGATCAGTCTGTGTATCTTATTGACTGGAGCGCTCTTACTTCAGCTGGGATGTTTTCTGGCCTGCCCAGACTCTGTTTAGAGTCGCTTGCTTTGATCCTGTTTTACATTAAAGGCAAAAAAGGTTAATAAAGAGTTAAAGGTTTAGTTCAAGTCCACAGTGACAGAGTTAAAGGAAAGATCATTTTGATAATGTCCTCGCAAACTCATGTGATCTTCCTTCTGTGGAAGAGTAACTATTTTCTATTTCTTATTAGCGACAAAAATTCAATTTCAAATTGAATAATAAAACTGAAATGTATAATATCTGCACCTCCAGCACTGCCAAACAGAACAAAAAAAAAAAAAAATTAAAAATTAAAATGACAAGTTTCTAACATTTCCCTGTCTTCCATTATTCAGACAAGTCAGTTTTCCTGCTCAAAATGAATGATATGGGCATCCTAATCATGCCATTCAAAGAGACTGCAATTCCTGTTGGCACTAGTGGAGTAAAAAATAACAGACTTGACCTTTAAAAATTATGTTTAAATAGCACATCAGTGCATTTGCATAGGCTTCACTTGAAAGTTGAACATGGTCATCCATGTATGAGTACAGAAAACAAGACGCTTATGAACAATGCTGCAAAAAAATCTTAACTTTACTGAGTATTTATGTCCTATTTTACACTTACAATATTTAAATATTTAAATCTGGTAACACTTTAGTATAGCTACCAGTTCTCACCATTAACTAGTTGCTTAACAGCATGCCTATTATTGACATATTAGCTGTTTATTAGTACTTATAAAGCACATGTTCTGCATGAGCATATTATACATCTCTAATCCTACCCAATACCTAAACTTAACATCTACCCTACTAACTATTAATAAGCTGCAAATTAGTAGTTTATTGAGGCAAAAGTCATAGTTAATGGTTTGTTAATAGCGAGAATTGAACCTTAAAATAAAGTGTGACCAAAAATCCTTCAAAAAACATAAACATGTATCTGGACAATGTATATCTCGATTTGTGGCAATATCTTTTATATAATTTTTCTTACTGGTGATTTTTTCTACTTGGTTTTAGCTTGTTTTAAAAAATTTAAAAATCTGCCAGTGTAGTAAGACAAAATATTCTTATAAAAGGCACAATCTATGAAACTTATTATAAAGATTTTACCTGAAAAACAAGTCTAATTGAACCGAAAGTCTAATTTATATAGACTATATTTTTAAAGTAATTTTCCTTTTTGCAGTTAAAGTTTAAGATTGGCCAGAAACGGTTAGATCTGTTTATAGCCTTTTGTGCCTTTAGGGTTACAACAACTTATCACTTGGGCAGTAGCCTTAAAGGGAAAGTTCACCCAAAAATGAAAATTTTGTCATTAATTGCTCACCCTCATGTCGTTCCAAACCCGTAAGACCTCCGTTCATCTTCGGAAGACAAAATAAGATATTTTTGATGAATTCTGAGAGCTCTCTGACCCTCCCATAGACAGCAATGTAATTAACACGATCAAGGTCCAGAAACGTAGCAAGGACATCATTAACATAATCTATGACATCAGGGGTTCAACCACACTGTAAAAAAAAAAATAGTTGTTTCAATTTAAAATAATTTGTTACCCCGCTGACTTAAAATTTTTAGTTTATGCAACTAAAATATTCCAGTTGTCCCTTAAATTAACATTGAGTAACTTAAAATTTCAAGTTTACTAAACTAAAAATTTTAAGTCAGCGGGGTAACAAATTATTTTAAGTTGAAACAACTTTTTGGAACAATTTTTTTTTACAGTGCATAATTTTACGAAGCTACGATATTACTTTTTGTGCGCAAAGAAAATAAAAATGACTTTATTCAACAATTTGTCTCCTCAGCGTCACCCTGGCGCCATTTTGGAGAGTATCTGCTGAATGTAAACAATGTATGCTATTCTTTGTCAGCTGCATCACGCAGATGTTTTCTACATTGTTTACGCTTTGATCTGAACGAAAACAACGTATCCGTGTGACACAGCTGACACAGAACAGCATGCGTTGTTTACATATGTGATACTCTCCAAAATGGTGCCAGGGTGACGCTGAGGAGACAAATTGTTGAATAAAGTCACTGTTTTTTCTTTGCGCACAAAAATCTCATAGCTTCGTAAAATTACGGTTGAACCCCTGATGTCACATGGATTATTTTAATGATGTCCTTGCTACGTTTCTGGACCTTGATCGTGTTAATTACATTGCCGTCTATGGGAGGGTCAGAGAGCTCTCAGAATTCATCAAAAATATCTTAATTTGTGTTCCGAAGATGAACAGAGGTCTTACTGGTTTAGAACGACATGAGGGTGGCAGTTTTGGGTGAACTAACCCTTTAAATGGAGAACTTTGTGTCTTATCTACTTCTAAAAGGTGTATATTTGTACCTTAGAGTAGTAATGCGTACCCTAAAGGTACTACTATGAGCCCTTTAGGGATAAATAATGAACAAAGATGTCCCTTTCAGGGTACTGTCCCAGTGACAAGCTGTTGTAACCCTAAAGGCACAATTTTTTTTAAAACATTTTTTTCCTGAGAGTGTCCAAATTAAATCAAATCTTGAGGTGCCTAAAGGTTCCCACCCCTAAATGCCGCTGTGAGAGGTATCTGGGGCTCTGTCGGGATGTCTCAGGGTGGACAGATGCTCCTGCGGGCTCTGCTGTAGGTACGACTGCAGTATCACTTTCACTGAGTGCTGCTTGTGGATTTTTTCTGCGTATTCCCAACGGATCTTCCCCATTTCTCTGTCTGTCACACCCGCCCCCAGATAGACGTGTACGCAGACATAATGGAGGCACCTAACACATGGTGCTGTTTTTTCCCCTCTCTGGCTAATATTAGGAAAGGTGTTATTGTCCACAATGAGAACTACAATGGCTCTAATTGAACAATATGCATGTGCGTCCCACGTTTTAACATGGAATAATTAATAGAATGCATTACACGCTTAATTTTCTTCTCCAAGCATCTCCATTCGTCTCATTATATGGTGCCTGTGTGAATTAATTGTTCCAATGAAAGCAAGTGTATTGATTTGAAGCCCAAACCTCCACTGCAGTTCCCCACCTCGTCTAGCGGTTGGAGCAGCTCCTGCCTGGTGATGCCCCTGCTGGAGGGGACAAATCTGGAGAGGGCTGGGTCTCCCCCACTGCTAATGCGCGCTAATGCCAGTCCCTGACACCATGCCAGATGCTCCGCTCTTGGCAAAGGATCTAAGGAAATGTCGAAGCACTCGTCCCCCGTATGGATATCTCACGGCCGGTAGGAAAGCGGGACAGGACAGTGACGCTCTTTTTCTCTCACCCGTTCCATCTCCTGTATGGCCCCCAGATCTCTTACCTCCCCTCGGGCCTGCCGGATCCAGCTCCTCTCCGATCCTGACCTTTCCCACTGCAAGGCCCCAATCTGGGCTTATCCGTCGGAGGGCTCACTCCCCTCGCCAGTCAGCCAGCCAGCCAGCCAGGGATTTCAGGGCAAAAATAAGACATCTGTTCTTGAGGATTAGCAAATATTCCGTGCACCCCAGAAAGCCCGTTTGGGTATTGTGGGCTCAGCGAGTGGAACGGTTTATGGGTTACTTAAGTGCAGTTTGATGGCTGTGTTATGTACGTTGTGACTCTCTTGTCCTCTATGTGCCTTTTTAAGTGGTTTTGGCCAAATTAACATACTGGTATCGTATAAAAATATACTTATTTTTCAAAATCCCTAATTGATTTTCAGATCTTTCAGAGCCCTTTCTGACTCAGGATGCCATATCTTTTCTGTTCATTTGTCCATCCATTGAGTTTCTATCTATCTATCTATCTACACTGTAAAAAAAAAAAATAGTTGTTTCAACTTAAAATAATTTGTTACCCCGCTGACTTGAAAGTTTTAGTTTAGTCAACTAAAATATTCCAGTTGTCCCTTAAATTAACATTGAGTGACTTAAAATTTTAAGTTGACTAAACTAAAAATTTTAAGTCAGCGGGGTAACAAATTATTTTAAGTTGAAACAACTTTTTGGAACAATTTTTTTTACAGTCTATCTATCTATCTATCTATCTATCTATCTATCTATCTATCTATCTATCTATCTATCTATCTATCCATCCATCCATCTTCTTAAAAGGCTTTTTTTCCCCAAAACTTTCAAACAAGGATTTGTCAAGCTATTTAAAATCTGACTTTATGAATTTCAAATTATTTTAATTCTACATCTACAACCAAACAATTTATTTGGAATTTAAAAGCATTCTCCTTCTGAATTCTACATGGCACATAACCCAGAAAACAGAATGAATTCACAGTCACAAATTATGCTGCACTGTAATATGAAGCATCGATGCCTTGCAATCAAACCATGACTGAACCGCATGGTCAATCCTCTCATTAGCGCAGTGGGCGAGTGTTTACGGGCAGTCCTGGGGCTTTGTTTGTCTCTGAAATCAATGTGTAACCTGACCCCGCTTTCAGGTAATTTACCCCTGATTATGGGAAAAGTGCTCCCCTGTGCCGAATCATCTTCTCCGCAGGGAGACCCTCAGCCATACCATTCAGATGCTCCTTACCTTTCCCATCAGCACCCTCTGTGCCCTGAGACAGGGGCTGGACAGAGACAGATGTAGCTACTGTGTTGGGTGACATTAGCCGGTCTTGATAGCCCTCAGGGGTAAAACAGCCTTAAGCCTCTGAGTCATAGGGCGGCTGCATCGAACGTGCTGACCTCATGGAATGTCTGCAGGTGGCAGAGACACATGTCTGAAATGTGGACGTCACTACAAAGCTATTGGGAGGACAAATAGAACCAACTTGCTCAAGGGCATAATACATGTGAGTGATTGTCAACGAAAACATGCCCAGGTCATATTTCATCCAGGTCATATACACTTTCAGAAAACAAGGAATAAAACATTCACTGAATGGTACCCTAAGGTAAAAAAACTAAAAAGTATTGAATAAAACATATTTTGTACCTTATTTACCTGTAAATGGTACATATTAGTAACTTAAAAGTATATATTAGCCTACCTAAAATCTACAAATATGTACCGTTTAGGTGTAAATAAGGTTCAAATATGTACTTTTTAGATTTTGTACCTTAGGGGACATACCCTATATATATATATATATATATATATATATATATATATATATATATAAATGTATTTATTTATTTGTTTTATTTAATTTTTTTTTTTATGGTAGGGTTTGTTGTACAGAAAAACAAATTATATAGACTCTTACATACAATTTTCATTTTCTGGAATAAAAATTATTATTATTACTTGTTTTATTATAAATATTTATATTTTTACATTGAATTTATATTACTTATATGACATTACTTTTTTAACATGTTTTGTGAAATTGACCCATTTAAGTGAAAAATAGGAATAAATGCCTTACAGCTTTACCTCAAAACAGACTACAGAAGTGATTAACGTCAGAACACAATATTTAGATGTGTCGTCTGGTGTCCCCAAAAGGTTATAATTAACGTGTGAACACAGGTTGTCTGAAGTCTCTTTCAGGCTGCTAATCACAGTGGCCTTTTGCGGGAACACAAACAGGACTCATGGAGGTGAAACCTGAGTGTGGCCCCTTCGTCTCGATTGTCTTTCAGCAAGCTCCTGGGAGCCACCGTGCATCGCTCACACAAACATGGGATTATGTGCCATAGTAACACGGTATCACGCATACAGACGGGCTACGTCTCCACTCTCCCTTCTGTGGTGTTTAGATTTATCCTGAACTCCAGCTCAGATATGATCATTAAAACAACAGAAACATAGTTTCCCGTTTCAGTGTAATGAATTAATAAGAGATGAGGGCTCTGTTCCAATACCTAGTGAGCTGTTTCACTGTCTACTGCCTACATAGACAGCTACCTTCTAAGGCGGGATTCTAACTGCAATAGAACCTAAACTGATTTGGAAAATTCTATACATACAAGTTTGTTGTTAGCATGTTGCTAAGCTAGCAATGTAATATGCTGATAAACGACAATACAATAAACTCTAATAAACTGAATAAACAAATAACTAAATTCAAGCACCAATACTATTCTTGCAAAAGAGGGAATAACTCCTGAAATGAATGAATGATTTTTTTTGTGATGATGCAAACTTAAGTAGTGTGGGTATTTATATTTTTCTTCTTGATCAGGACAAAAAAAAAAAAAAAAAAAAAAAAAATATATATATATATATATATATATATATTCATAATTTAAAATAAGAATAGATAAAAATAATTATTTTTTAAAAATAATTATATATATATATATATATATATATATATATGGCATATATACATTTGTAAAAAGCATTTCTCTTTCTCTCTTTTTTTGTCAGCAATCTTTTCACCAAATTTTGGGATTGCCCTCTCTGCAAAGTGTACATCAGATGCAGTACAAATCATGATTCATAGAACGCAGAATGGTTATGCTACCAGCATAGCCATTGCCTCATAACTATATAATATAATATATAATAAATAATGCTGTCTATATAGGCAGCACACAAGGTTTTGGAACAGAGAGTATCTTGGGAAAATCAGAGACTCTTTATAAATAGCATGTTTTGTGTGGGTATTTTGAACTACCTCTATGAAACGATGATGCAAATGTGGCCACTAAATCTGATGCAATAGATGAGCGTTTCCTCACATCGTTGTTTTCATGTGTCGTGCGGTGGGCCCAAAGCCCCCTCGGTGAGGATGAGGGTTACTGAGCCTCCTGAGCCCCATTCACAGCGATAACAGCAGCGGTGGTGCCGCCCCCTGCACCTGCTCCCCGCGTGGACCCCACCGTCCCGGCACCGCGGCCCCCAAGAGCCACATAGTGGGATATAGGATCAGCATCCCCATGCTGAGCGAGACTCGCAACCTTCTTTCAAGATCCCAAATCCCCCCAGCCTCCCCACCTCACATCCTGCATCTACTTTGGTGCACGTTTTGTGTCTATTTGAACTGTGACCTTGGGCACCCCCTGGAACTCCTGCACTGTGATGTCAGCAGGGGGTACGGCGGAGGGCAAGCCGAGGGTAGCGGCTCGTTAGCAGGTCGAGGGTCGAGAGCTTCAGGGGTCGGATTAGAGTAATGAGGGAGATGATGGAGGAAGGAGAGAGAGCGTTGAGCTTCACCTCAGCTTCCATCGATCTCAGGCACTCCAGGAAGGCCGGGAGAGAAAGCAGCTCCCTAATTTCTGCTAATTATGATCCACTGTTACTCAATACTGGGTTGTCCCTGCAAAGGAGGAAATACAGAAAATAGTCAATCAAATATTGATGGCAAATCCTGGAAAAATGTATCACAGTTTTCACATAAATATTAAGCAGCACAGCTGTTTTGTACACTGATAATAAGAAGAAATGTTTCTTGAGCAGCAAATCAGCATATTAGAATGGTTTCTGAAGGATCATGTGACATGGAAGACTGGAGTAATGATGCTGTAAATTCAGCTTTGCATCACTGGAGTAAATTACGTTTTAAAATATATGAAAATATAAAAAGTTTTTTTTATTTAATTACTGTTTTTACTGTATTTTAGATTAATTAAATGCAGATTTGGAGAACATACAGTAAGAGGCTTTTTTCTAAAACATTTAAAAATATATATTTTACCGACACCAAACGTACGTTGGTAGCGTAGGCCAGGTGCACGTGGACATATTTGCTGTTTGGGATTGACAACAGTATTTACTAACAGGTGCAACTGTCAAACTGTCCTGTTTGTCCTCAGATTGACCTGTTATAAGAGCAGCTTAAAAACGGTCTGAATGAATAAATAACTGAAATCAAGCACCTCTTCTGTTCTTGCAGAACATATATATAATTTAGCTCAATTCTGGGTTCAAATTTGTTCTCATATAATATTCACATATAATGCATTGACTACCCCACTTTATAGTTATTGGTATCACTCATCAAAACCACATATCAATCGACCGCTTCTCCCACCACAAAAACGTGAACAAAGAGAGACCAAGAGCCTACATGGTGTATTTATTCAAGATTTCTCCTCATTCTTGGCAGACGTTCAGCCGCTGTAAACAACAGACACTGATCTGACCTTTTCAATTGGTGGAGACTGAACTCACACTGTGTGAGAGCCATTCTGCAGCAAGGGTGGCAGACAAAAGCTGAACTCACGACAAGAAATCGTTATTATGTAGGACAGGGGCTTTGGCTCACATTAACAGATGTGCACTTCTCTAAACTGGAGGAGTATCAAGCACTTAAATGAATGCCCATGGGATTCATGACACAAGGGGATTGATGAATCTTCCCCGCTCTTTGTTGTTTTCTTTGGTCTGCAGGTTTTAAGAACCGTCCCAAGTCTCTCAAAGTCTTCGTGAACCCCATCAGCCACAAGAAAGAGGCATACCAGCTCTACCTGGACGAAGTTGCCCCGCTATTCAAGATGGCTGACATCAAAGCCGATGTGACCAGTAAGTCTCATGCATCTATGCTGTACAGGACAACAAACGGTTACATAGGTAGCTCTTCTTCACTGTTTCAGCTTGAAATCTTCTCGCACAGGTGATTGCCGCCCCCTCAGGCCTCACTCGAGGTCGAAGTGCATTAGCGTCTGCCCTCAGGGTCTGTTCACTCATAGGATTCATCCCTCAGTGCTCAACAACTCTCTATATGCTAACAAGCTGGTGCTTTACGCCATTAGGCATTGGCAGTGGATCATAGGAAATCAATATTTTAGGGTGAGGAATGTCAAGGTCCCTATGTTAATGCATCATTTGAATACAAGCAAAATTAATCATGTTTACCATTGTAATTGCCATCTCTCCATGCAATTTACTAAAAACCAACATTAAAGGGAAAAAAATACTAGATTTGACTTATATTAGAATATCCTGCACTGACCATGTTTTCATTCTAAAAATGCTTGAAATCAAATGCTTGAGAAGCAACACTGCACAAGATATTAAAACTTGTTTTCATAGACTCATAGTATGAATTTAAATGCATTTCGTCTTATTGCACTAGCAATTTTTTTTTCACAGATTTGTTTTTAACTTGTTTATACTTAAAACAAGTGGATAGAAACTGCCAGTAGAGTAAAACAAAGTACACTTGTGTTACTGATGCATGCTCTGAAAGCATATTTACGTATTTAATATGCAGTGATGCTTTTCAATAAATGTATATTGTTGAAAAGGATTTTTAGATATTTTAACTAGAAAATTGGACAAAACATTGGTTAAAAATAGGATTAGTGTAGAATATTAAGAGCCATCAAGTAACCACCTAGCAACTACTCAGAACTCCCTGGCAACCACATAACATCACACTAGCCAACTTTCCAAACTTTATTATAACTGTGTGCTGCAGTTACATCATCTGCTGCTTTAAATGCTTGAGCTTTTTAAAGTCAGTTGGATTCTGATTGGCTGACAATTTTATCATTCATCAGCTGGAGAAAAAAAATACTGTGAAAGTGATACCAGTAATTTCATTCCTCTGTGTTATAGTTGTGGTGTGGACTTCCCTATTCTCACTGAATTAGAATAATTATTAAAACGCCATAGTTATCGTTGTCATTCTTGGTGTTAACATTCATTAATTTGAATGAATTTGTACACTCTTATTCTTACATTTTCATACTACGATCGGCTTACACTCCACTGGTGGTTAGATTTAGGTTTGAACTCATGCTTGCTTTGTTCTAAAATCCTTATGCTTCCGTACGAATACAGATGAGTTTATTAAGCATTTTTTAATTCATTTTTTAAATTTGTGTTGGCTTGCTCTTTTGATTTGGGTTGCTGTAGCTGAAACAGTTTGGTGCTAACAACTCCAAAAAAACATTCCTAGGAAATACACATACTGATAAAATGTACCATCTACCAAGTGCATACATGTAATAGTGATGCTTATGAATATGCATGAATGTTTCTTACAATCTGCTTAAGCCACAGATAGGTTCAGGGGGTGGACATTCATGTTATTTTTTCCCCCTAAAAATAGTTTGCTCCCATATTAAATCACATTACATAAATTGAGACGAAATCACCATCTCTTATAATAGAGTTATAATAGAGTGTAGAGTTGTTTTATAAAATGTATGTGTAATGTAACTGATAAAATGTATACTGTCTACCGAGTGCATACATGTAAATGCATATGAATATGCACAAATGTTTTGTACACACAAAAATCATACGTTCCCATACAAATCACATTGTATGAATTCAAATGAAATCACCACTTCGTAAAATAGTTACATTTTCCCATGAGACTGGATTGAGTTAATCAAATTACTTTGCTTTATTAAATTTGGCTTGCTGTAGCGCAAACTGATAAAATGAATACCATTTACAATAGAGTTATTTTGCTTTTTTAAATTTGTGTTGGGGTTGCTGTAGCTCAAACAGAAGAGCATGGTGTTAGCAAAAACAATTTCAGGAAATGCATGAACTGATCAAATGCATACAAATGTGACGCTTATGAATATGCACAAATGTTTGCACAACCGAGCTCTCCTTTTCTTTTATTCCCACCTCTCTTGATATCTCTCTGCAGTATGTTTGAGGTTGTGTATGTGTGTGTGCTCATACTGGAAGTAGCAGCTGTACAACACTGCTGTGGATGGTCCTAAATGCATCTCACACTCATAATGACAGGAGAAGTGTATCCTCCGTCAGTAACCTGACCCAAGGGGAGGGACTGCACCCATCTGTTCTAACACAGTGTGGGACTCCCCCCTCTCCTCCCCTTTACCCACCTCCTCACACACACGCACACACACAGGACCCCATACTATATACGCATAGACATCCACACACTACTACACACACACCCAAACACGCACCAGGCGCCCCCTGCTTTTGGGAAGGGGACTCCGCAATCTGTGCTCTAATGAATGTGGCTACCTGATTCCAGAAGCCATTTGAACAGTAATAGAATCCGTTTCCTGATGATGTGCTCTCGAGGGCAGAGGCTGAGAGCTCGAGGTAGAGCCATTAAACAACATTTTACCTAATAGAAATTAAATATCTCATTCTGCCGCTCACAACGCAAAGCTTTGAGAATATACGTGATCGAATTAGCTCTATAGATTTTGTGAGAGATGAACAGGCAATATTAGCGAGCTGTCACAATTGAGAGAAGCAATTACAGTGTGTAATTCAAGGCTATTTTCTGATAACTAAAGCTTTACATGGAAATCTCCTTTTTTGCACTTTTATGGTCATTTAAGAGTCTAATTTAGCATTTTATATGCTTAGACCAGTTTTAAATCGAAGTTTGATTTTTAACTAAATTGAATGATATTTCACAGCTCAGGGCAGAATGTGGCTCAGTCAGGTACCTGGGTTATGTTTTTGTTTGGCAAGGTCAGGGCCACATGATCCTTTAAGTTCACTTTGATTTGCAAGCTCTCCCCCTACAGGTCAGCACTAAGAATTGAACTCAGAAGTCTGTGACTATGTCTGGACTCTGGAACAGCATACTAACATACTGCTATTTCTGTACTGCATCCCACAATGCAATATCTTTTATTTCCATGTCACGAATGAACAGGAAATACTGTAATATAAGTGGCATTATTCTTTAAGCATCTTTTGAATCTGGTGATGTTTTTACACAAATTTTAATTAAAAAAATTAAAATTCATTTTTATGAGATAACTGCATGTTTATTAATTGAAAACAAGAGCAGTCAACCAACAGTCTATAAATATATATATATATATATATATATATATATATATATATATATATGCACACACACACACACAAAGGTTTGAAATCAGTATGATTTTTTTTAAATTAATTATTTTATTCAGCAAGGAAATGTTAAATTGATCACAACTTTTGTCATTTTTACAAAAAAAAAAATATTTCTAATAAATGATGTTCTTTTGAACTATCTATTTATCAAAGAAATCCTTATCAAATCAAAAATGAAATTAAAATGTATCATGGTTCTTAACAAAAGTTCAACATTGATAATAATAAGAAATGTTTCTTGAGCAGCAAATCAGCATATTAGAATGATTTCTGAAGGATCATGTGACAATGATGACTGAAGTAATGGCTACTAAAAATTTACTTTTGCCAATACATGAATAAATTAAAATAAATACATTTTAAAATATATTAAAATAGAAAAAAGTTATTTTATTTCTAGTATTATTTAACAATATTGCTGTTTTTACTGTATTTTTGATCAAATAAATGTAGCCTGTGTGAGATAACTTTCAAAAACATAAAAAAATCAGTAACACTTTACAATAAGTTTCATTAGTTAAAGGTGCAGTTGGAGATCTCGGAAAATGCTAACTTTAGCCTGATAGCACTGAAAGCGAATGTCCCACCCTCCCTGCAATCGCCGTCCAAAGCCACGCCCCCTGAAAGCACACACGCTCAAAGAGCAGAATACCAGAGACAACATTAAATTACTACAATAGGCTACATCAACGGTCCAGTTCAAAGCAAGCATATATGTTCCATACAAAGGGCAATTAAAGTGTGCTAGACGTGAATTTAAATGGTATTTATTTACAGAGGTATATTATGTCACACTTCTCTAGTAAGTTTCGTCTGTGTGTGAAGATGCTGCGCAGCGCAATCCGTGAATGAATGTTCCGAAGTGAAGTAAACTTCAACGGATTTCCCCTGCTCAGGGAGTAGGGAGCAATGAACACTGTGTAGGGAGCATGTCAATCGGAACACAGTTCATGCACGTAGCTCTCTTCTAACGAGCTGGTTATCTGAATCCAGGTGTGTTAACTAAGCAAGACATGCAAAATATGCAGAGCGGGGAGCGAGAGGACTGGGATTGGGAACCGCTGGGCTACATCATGTGTCATTCACCGGTGAGAAAACTTTATAGCACAGTTAGTGAAAGTACTACAATACCAGGAAGGAAGATCGGGTTGTTGATGTTTGCCTGCCATTCTCGCTCTGTCTGCAATAGCGTACGTGAACGCGCTGATGACGTATCGTGTCTGCGCGAACAGGGTGCCCAGGGGTATGCAAATACATACGTTGACAGGCAGGTAGGAGAGAAAATTAAAACGCTCGGACCGAGCGTTTTGATTGGACAAACATTTCTTGGTCCTACACCTTCCACAGAATATATAAATACAGATAAATACATTTAGACCACTTAACTTAATGATTGCTATCAGGATGTGAGGAGACTTTCAACCAGAATAACAAATATTGTTTCTGAAGACAATCACCTATGACACCTTTAACATTAGTTAACAACATTAGTAAACACGAACTAAGAATGAACAATACTTCTACAGCATTTATTAGTCTTAATGTTAATTTCAGCATTTACTAATGCATTATTAAAATCACAAGTTGCGTTTGTTAACATTAGTTAATGCACTGTGAACTAACATGAATAAAAAATGAACAACTGTATTTTCATTAACTAACATTAACAAAGATTAATAAATAGTGTAATAAATGCATTGTTCATTGTTTGTTAATGTTAGTTAATACATTAACTAATGTTAACAAATGACACATGTAATATGTGAGTTTCAGAAATGAATAAAATTCATACAGAAAAAAATAAACAGTTTAATTTAAAGCTATAATCACATGATTTTCTGTCCCCACAATTGTGTGCAGGTTCTGTGATCTGTGTGCTTCTGTATTGGAGCTGGTACCAGGAATAGCCAAGCATGTTATAATGAACAGACACAGCACTTGTATCTCTATGTGCATCATGAAACACGTTCTTAAACAACAAAAAAACATCCATCTGCAAGTGTCACATCAGCCACGGTGAGCCCTTTGATGGTTGGTCACAGCTGGGACCCGCTCCATGGCGGAGGTGCCCCAGAAAATGCTAAGTGGGGCACGGGCGTGCACAATGCCATCTGCGGCGTGCCACCCCTCTTCCCCCGCATTCAGTGGCATTCTTCCGTGCCACACAGGCCAGGGGTTTCTGCCACACGACACCAAACCTGAATCCACGATTCTACTGGATCAAGCCTATATCCAACAAACTGACCACATTAGCCCTATTTTTTTGAATCCGAGACCCTCGGATTACCTTGTTACCCAAGTTATGTCACAGCACTGCAGTAACTGCAAACCACACAGTGAATGCTGGGAACAATCTTGACCTTGTTTTGTGCAGCTTGGGCAAGCTGAACACAAGAGCAGTCGCCTCTTTGTACCACAACTCATATTCTTGATTAAAAATGCAAACAGCATGCAAGTATAAATTCTGCTTTACAGCCAGGACCATATGTTCGGCTTAAGCCATTTGCCAATGCCTGGAAAAGGGTACTAAAGGCAGTTTGGAGTGCTTTGGTTTTTTTTGGTTTTTTTTGAAAAACAAAAAACAAAACATTAACTCTTTCTTTTCCACAGTCACCAAGAGAAAGGGCCACGCACTGTCCATTCTGAAAGACTGCAGCTTGGAAGACTATGATGGGTATGTATACGTCATGACAACAACAAAAACAACAACAACAAAAAATAATCTCCAATGGTATGATTCAATCTTAAGCATTTTAGCAGAGGGTTGGAGCAGTTCATTTAAACTATCATAAATATATACTTTGCTTTTTAAACATAAATATATTCTTTTAAATATGTATACATACATACATATATATATATATATATATATATATATATATATATATATTTGCATGCTAATAATCCACATCATGCTTTTTAATTTTACAGTAATGCAAATGATATTTTTTGAGGTATTATTTGCCTGTCTCAGAGATATTTTAGCTAAGTAAAACTAAAGTAAATAAAAAAAATAAAAACATAAAATAAACTAAAAATAAATAAAATAAATGTCAACTTAAATATTAAAAAAAAAAAATAAAAAAAAATAACTAGCTAGCTCAGCTATTTGCCAAGGAAATATTTCACTTTTTTTGTTTAACTCTATGTACTAAAAATAACTAAAACTAAAATGGAAGTCAATTAATGAAATATACAAAGTCATATTTAAAAACAAAACTAATAAAAATGACAAACATGAGAAAATGAAAATAGAAAAATAAAAACTAATTTAAAGTAATAAAAAAATATCTTAATGATCCTAAAATAACAGTGGCCTCTCTGAGCAAACGCAAAAATATGTGCTGAACCAAAAGATTAGCAAAAGTAAACTAAACTAATTAAAAGGATAGAATTCTGTCATCAAAAGTGTCATTTATGGTAGTTAATGTCCAAGTCGCTCTTTTCCATACAGTAAAAGTAAATGGTGACCACAGCTGTCAATCAAGATTTTGGTCACACTTTAGTTTACACTATTAACTAGCTATTAATTATGACGTTTGCCTCAATAAACTCCTAATTTACTGCTAGTTCTTTGTACGGTAGTTGTTAAGTTTAGGTATGGGGTAGGATTAAAGGGATCTAAAATACAGTCATGCAGAATAAACCATTAATATTTGCTTTATTAGTACTAATAAACAGCCAATATGCCAGTAATATGCATGCTAATAAGCAACTAGTGAAAAGTGGTCCCTAAACTAAAATGCTACCAAGATTTTTTTATTCATCCATTTTATGCCTTCACTAGATAGCACAATATAGAGATCAGGCATGAAAGTGGTGAACAGCATCGGTAAAGGACTCAAGCCGGAAATCGAACTCGTGTCACTGGAGGTGTAATTGCGCTGTATGTCGGAGTGCAGCTCAAGAGGCTATCGTTTCAGATGAGATTTTTAATGAATAAATACATTTTAGTCCATCCCTCACAGAAAGCTATAATACGGCTTCAGAATATTTGTAATATAGTGCAGAAGTTGCATGAACTATGTAATCCTTTTGGGAGTTTGTCAACCTCTGGTCACTATTCACTCTATTGAAGAGAACGGTCATTCTTTTATATAAGACAGCAAGGAAGAAAAAGAATGACAAAAGGAGAACTATCCCTTTAAAGGCCGCTTTATGATGCGAGTGAAGATGGCATGGATTCAAAGCCAGATGACAGAGTAATCCTGCCTCTCTCGAGGTGACATTTAGCCTTAATAAATAAAGTAGTGTTTGGGACAGAGAGAGGAGAGAGAGAAAGGCAGAGGTGGATTTTTGCAAAATGAGTGATAATACTTTGATTGGAGCGGCGTGCCGCGGGGCCCAGTGCGGAGCTCTCCGGTAGAGCAGGTCTCTCCGGTGCGGCTCGGCAGGTGGCTCCTTAATTACCTGTTCTGGAAGCAGTGATGAAGTACCGCCATCCAGCCGACCGCGGGTGCGGGGCATCGCTCACACCACATCGTACGGTCTCTCTCCGCGTGCTCCAGTACTTCTCACAATTAGCTCCTCTTAAATATCTCCGGCCCCGGCTTAACGCTCATCCGTTACTGCCGCCCTACTGTTCCGCTGCATCCTCTGGGCTCGGTGGGAGGGGACGTGCTGGGTCTGGCACAGTGGTCTTTGATTAAAAACACAGCGTGCAGGTTCACGGCAGTGACAAAGGGACAAGGGCAAGCGCCGAGCGAAGAACACATTCACGTTGAATGGTGATTAATCTGTGGTGTATGAAGGTGGTAAGAGGGCTTGGTGGCCAGGTTCTTGCGAATCTAGAAATAAAGAGATCAGACACTGTAAGAGGTCGAAGTGGAACTTCAACAGTAAGATGAAGTTTGCACAGGAAGACGTAAAACCACATGTAGTCTGTATGACTGAGGCCTGTAGGGCTGGGTGGTATCACAGTATATTTACTGATGATAGAGATGTGTGCAGGACTGCTTTATATCATTTATATGTGAGAGCGATGAAGAAACATGGAGCAATGAGAAAATAGAGAGCATGATAAAGTATTCTAGATAAAATACAGAAGAGGAAAAAGGGTCAATTTTAGTGGTTTTTAGTAACAAAAAAGAAAATATTATTATTTTCTGCTTTAATATTAATATTATTGTTTTCTGCTATAATATTAATATAAATATAAATATTTTAAAAATATTATTAATATCTTATTGTTGCTATTTGGGGTCTGTAAGATTTTTTTTTTAATCTTAACGTTTCTCAGGCTCACCAAGGCTGTATTTATTTGATCAAAATAAAGGAAAAACTGTAATATTGTGAAATATTATTACTATTTAAAATAACTATTTTCTGTTTGAATATATTATAAATGTAATTTATTCCTGTGAGGGTAAGGCTGAATTTTAAATATATCAAAAAAAAAGAAAAAGAAAAGAATTTATGGCATAGCCAGTTTTTTCAGGATTTGGATGAACAAAGTTTAATGGACAGCATTTATTTATTTATTTATTTTTATTTTTAAAAATAGAATTGTATTGTAACATTATAAATGTCTTTACTGTCACTTTTGGTAAATCTAATGCATCCTTACCGAATAGAAGTATTAATTTGTTTTAAAAAAAAATTACTGACTTGTACTGAAATTTACTGATTTAAAATTTATATCAAATTTTGATCAGATTATATAACTGCTTAAAAAAAAAGAGTAATATTAAATCAGTGTTATCAATAAGAGTGATTACATCAAACCTACATAATTTTACAGAAAAACAACTCAACTCAAAGTAATGCTACTGAAAAATGTGGTTAGAGTTGAAGTGTGTAAACATACAGTAATTGCAAAAGTTTTTTCTAACATTGAACAAACAGAAACACCCACCTTAAGTTCACCCAGCCAATTTTACTGTGTTGAGTTGCTCAAACACTTCAACCCACAAATATCTTGCAGCTGTCTCTGCAGGTTAAGATGAAATGAGTGAAAAAAATGTAATATTAAGCTAGTAGCATTACTGCTTTAGTTACACCTTTAGTTACTCCTCACCGTTATGACCTTGTGGCATCATACATCATATCTTTGCACTTATGCTAATAGATTTCATTACAGATAATAGATTTCTCTTGTTCCTGTACAGCGCAGCTCTAAGACTCAAGACTTAACGCTGAGGATAATGCCTGGAGTTTCGACATCAGTCATGATCTGTCTGTGTATTCCAATTTCACAAAGCTTATTCTTTATCGAGGATTATAGAAATGATGCTCTGATGATTTTGTTGAAATTTAATTTTCTGTCAGCATGACAAATCACTGAGGATATCTAAGCTACTTAACCCGACGGGGAAAAAAAGAGAGAGAAAAAAAGACCACACTTTCTGTTGTTTGCTAAACAGGATAATCTTCAAGCAGGGAATTTGTGTCAGTACTGTTGTTACAGCCACATGGGGTACATTTCAATCACACGATAGTGCTACGCAGAGTGGTCTTCACAGGGATAGCTCACTCAAAAAATACAAATTGTCATCATTTAGTCACTCTCATGTTGTTCCAAATCTGTATGATTTTCTACTGTGGAACACAAAAGAAGATATTTTGAAAAGTCAGTTATTGTATGGAAAACACACACATATAATTTTTTCAGTAGGCTTTATCAAGGGGAAAGGGAAGTGGTGTGTGGCCAAGTATCGTGACCCATACTTGGAATTTGTTCTCTGCATTTAACCCATCCAAGTGCATGCACACAGTAG
>JAFVLL020028601.1:0-29375 GCA_021397915.2 Tor tambroides | reverse complement strand
TTTGGCATAAAAGAAAAATTGATAATTTTGACCCATACAATGTATTTTGGGCTATTGCTACAAATATACCCCAGCGACTTAAGACTGGTTTTGTGCTCCAGGGTCATATATTATGAAAGCAGGAAGTTCTATTTAAACAAGGCAGATAAGAGATTATTTTGGGCCTGATGGACATCATAACTGTTATTCAACTTTACCTTTTCGAGGGAGCTGGTCTTTTCATTGGTCTTCTCAGGGATGCTGTTTCCTGAGTCTGTGCTGACCAGAGAACCTCGAGAGTCAGCGTGACGCACAGAGCCAATGTTAGGTGTAGAGGTGTGAGGAGAGGCTACACACAGAATAAACTTCATTCATATAATGAAATCATTCACAGAAACATCTCCTGATAATGGCAGAAGTTAAAAAGGCCTGAGCTGCTGACCAGTTCCTGAGATGACCCCAAATACATCTTTATGAAGGCTGTTGTCAAGGTTGCCAACAGGCTTTTGGGGTGTTACTGTAGAGATGCTGGCAAGATGTTCATCTCGCCCATTCTGAGGAGACAGAGAGATGGCATGTGAAATGTAAGGGTTGCTCAAGTTGTGAATAATAGACTGATAAGAAAGAGAAAAAGTATGAAAGATGATTCACCTGGTTGGTGTTAAAATACACCTGGTTGGTGTCTCTCACATTCAATCTGTGAACATTCTCCTGCAGCAACCCAAACAAGGGTAGATAAAGCGTCGCCAACCTGGCCTGCTGACTCTGTGCACACATACACAGATACGCAGGTTAGATATTTACAGGTTAAAATCAATGTCTGTTTAAGGCAAGTCAATTCACCCTGTGGCAATCTTGAAAGTGCTTCAGGGTACTGTTTTTTAAATAGGCAATTGGTGTACAGCTCCTATGTGCTTGAACTGGGAAAGAACAGAATATATAAAAAATGGAATTATGTTCAATACACTACCATTTAAAAGTCTTGGTTTATTATTTTTTCTAAGAAATTAATACTTTTATTCAGTAGGAACACATTAAATAATCAAAGGTGACAATAAAGACAAAAGAATTTGATTTGTCTGTTCATCAAAGAATCCTGAATTCTACAAAAATATTAAGCAGAACTACCATTTTCAACATTGATAAAAATAAATGTTTCTTGAATCAGCACCAAATCAGCATATTAGAATGATTTCTGAATGTTCATATGACACTGAAGACTGGAGTAATGATGCTGAAAATTTAGCTTTGGCATTACAGGAATAAATTACATTTTAGAACATATAAAAATACAAAACAGTTATTATAAATTGTAATAATATTTCAGAATATTCATGTTTTTACTGTATTTTTGATTAAAGAAATGCAGCCTTGGTGAGCATAAGAGGCTTCTTTCAAAAACATAAAAAAACATAGTGACACCAGACTTTTGATTGATAGTATATAGTCAAATCAGAAGTAAAATTAGCCTTTAAAGCTCAAATCATGTTTAAAACTGCATTTCTCAGGCTGTCCAGCTAATGTGCATGTACATTCTAAGTAAAAATTTAAACAACACAGCTAATGCCTCTATCAAAAATTTATTGCCTCATTTAGCTGAAAGGCAGGCCTTCCATGCCACATGTTGCGGTTTCTCCTAATCATGTTTCCACCTACTATATTATACTGTGATATAATACGTATTTATTTGTCAAGTCACTGTAAGTTCCTAAGGCAGTTACAAAATTTAGAAAAGTGCAAACACCCTTCATTTAAAAAAACAGTTATTTTTCTTAACTTGAGGGGCTTGTTGAAACTGAGCACTGACCTTTGAGGCATAGCGATCGTCAAATGTGTGTTTGATCATCAGACTCTTGAGAACCTGAATGGCGATCTGACGTACTTCCCCAAACTCCTGAAGAGCCCCACAAACCTCCCTCAATAACAAACCCACTAGGAAGTGATTCCTGCAGAAATCATCAGTCAGTGAATAGTCCAACTGCAGATCTATGAAGACAGAGAAAAGAAAAAGAAAGACATTATACCACAAACACTGAATGTAACCACCAGCTAATTTACAACTGTGTTTGAAAGTTTCAGCTCAAACATCCAGCTAAAAAGACCGAAGAAAAGGTCCCTGATGGAGGGAACGGAGACGTTATGTCGTGACGACATGGGGGTTTACTTGAGAGCCCTAATCCGCTCTGATTTTAAGAGAAAACGCCAATGAAATCTGGCTAGTGGATTTTGCATGCCTGAGCCACGCCCCATGCATATGGATATAAATAGGCGACAAGTGCATCCACTCATTCAGGTTTTACGCTGAGGAGCCGAGTACGTGTCCCTGGCAACCAGCGATGGTTCGAGGTTGTGGCATGGGGACATAACGTCTCCGTTTCTTCCATCAGGGAACGAGGGTTACGTACGTAACCGAGACGTTCCCCATCTGTCGGTCACTACGAGTTATGTCGTGACGACATAGGGGGTCCATGGAAAGTGCCACAACCTGAATCTCGTCACAACCCTGTGGCATTGCAAATGTTGACAAGGAGCCGCGTGTCAGACAAATGCTATGCAAGGGTCGTAACCTTCCCAACGCCCCAGCGCAAATTCGCTGACCTTGGCACCACTTGGAAATCAAGGTGAGTATATCGCTACTGGAGATAGCCATGCCACTGTTCTAGCCCAGAAAATCTTTTCTTCAGAAGGATTTCAACCTTCATGAAAGGTGCTTCACGCCTTTCCTGTTTGTTGTTTACAGCTTGGCAGTAACGATGGGGAAGCGAGCCTTCCGGAGAAGGGTGATACGGAGGCCACATCCTACCCGTAGGGAGGTATCATGTGGAGACACTGATATGGACTGACCCAGGTCTGGGGCAGTACTACATATGGAATGGGACTCTGAGGCAGGTCCTACCTGAGAGCAGGGAGGAACGACTGCCAGCAGAGCCTGACAGAATGGTCTGTCAAAGGGAAGACACGGGTTCACCGAGAGGGAAACCTTATCGTGGAAGAAACACATATGGGATCGCCCAAAGGGAATCAAGCCATATGGACACCTAGCCCAGTAAAGGGGCTGACTGGAGATCTGGGCAAGCTAGCACCGATACTGGGCCTGGCGTCAGACTGCTCCGCCTAGTCTGACTACCGAGGGTGCTGGAGGATACTTCAACCAGGGTTCGCCGTCCGGGGAACTTACTGGAGGAGGAAAAAAGGCACTCGCATCCCCGGGTGAGGGGGAAAGGCGCAGCAAGCGTGACACCAGCCAGCTCTTCCCGCCAATTACCTGTTACCCAACACACGGGAAAAAACTGGCTCAATGCGGAGACTGTATGGCCAAATTCAAAATCCATAGCCAAATTTCATTGGTGTTTTCTCTTAAAATCAGAGTGGATTGGGGCTCTCAATAAACCCCCTATGTCGTCACGACATAACTCGTAGTGACCGACAGATAGGGAACTAGTTGAGAAAAATGCTGTTTTGTATTTAACAATGGTTTAAACAAAAACAGTTCTACAGCTTTTTATAATAAAACCAACAGGACTGATTTGAAAAATGTGTGCTTAAAATTACAATTTCACTGGTACAGCAAATCACAATAAACACACATACACAAGATGATATTTTACAGGCAGACTCAACAGCCAGTTCATGGACAGTTATTACAAAACAAAGGTGAATAGAACAGTTTTAAACACCCAATCAATCACATCCAGACTCATGAAGGAATTAGCTTATTTTGCACATCAACATATGTAAGACAGACTATTGTAGGTCCATTCCACATCAGGAACGAAACCACTATGGCAGTTATGACACTGACGAGAGACATGGACTGTGTCATTAAGACTAGACACATGAACATTGTTCAGTGCCTGGCAAGCAAGACTGCTCACCTACTCTTCTGGCATGAGTCTCCTTAATGTGACACAGAAAAGCTAGCACACAACAAAGAAAGAGGAAACAATGGAAAGGGACGGCAGAAGATAATCATAAGAGCAATAGGTACAGAAATCTCAAAGGACAGAAGCCACAGAGGGAGGAAAGTAGAATTCTTTTAAATCTAATTCTCCTGATTAACAACTTAACCTTTCAAGAGAGATGCCACACAATTTCTTAGACTATCAACAACAGTGCGATGTAGAATACTGCTGTATGTTTACCTTGAAACCTCTGAATGCGGCCCTTCCCAAAAGGCATGGGCAGATTGAGGGGGACATAGTGTTCATGATTACACAGCACCCGCAGAAACTCAAACTTAAACTCATACAGCGTCTGCAAGACACAAAGAGACACAATTATTATATTATATTATAGTTTTGAGTCAATAAGATTATTTTAAAAGAAATTAATACTTTTATTCAGCAAAGATCACATTAATCAAAAATTGATCAAAGGTAAAAACATTATCATTTTACAAAATATTTCTATTTAAAATACATGCTTTTGAACTTTCACCGCTTTCACAAAAATAATTAGCAGAACACCTGTTGATAATCAACACTGATAATGATAACAAATGTTTCTTGAGCACCAAATCAGCATATATGAATGATTTCTCAAAGATCATGTGACACTGCAGACTGGAGCAATGGCTGCTGAAAATTCATTTTTTTCCACCAAAACGGATTAAAATAGAAAACAGTTATTTTAAACTTTAATAATTTTTTAAATATTACTGTTTTAAGTATACTGTTTTAATTTTTTTTACTGTTTTAATTGTTTACTGTTGTAATCCTTAACAGATCATTAGTTAATATACATTCAAATAGATAGAAACTCAAGATAATGTGCTTGTTAATGTTTACCAATAAACTTTTTAAACATTACCCAATGATTAACAGATCATTATTCCATGTCATTTAAAATGCTTACAAATGTCATTAAACTTTCAGTTTATATGATCATGCACTTCTTAAAAATCTACAAATAATTTTAACAGATGTTAAATCATTTGTAGATTTTTAGAAAGTGCATTATCATATGAAATGAAATTTACAGTATGACATTTGTAAGCACTAACTAATGATCCATTAAGCATTATATAATGTTTGTTAATGATTTATTAATGAAGCTTTTAATCATCTGTCAAAATCATTTGAAGTTTTTTAAAAAGTGCATGATCATATGAATTGAATATTTAATGACGTGTAAGCATTTAAACTGACATAAAATAATAATCTGTTAATCATTAGGTAATGTTTAATACATTTTTTAGTAAACATTAACAAGCACATTATCTCATATTTCTAGCTAATGAACTCTTAAGCATTATATAATGCTTGTTAATGATTTACTATCAATTTATTTATTATTCATTATCAATTTTGCATATGAGACAGCTAATCATGAGAGGTGCTGTTATTAAATTATAGATTAAGATTTAGCATTTTATGTAACTATATAATTTCAGGTAACTATGCTGTTATGTGTACCTTGGGATCTCCAGGTACAAAACAGGAGATGTAGTTGTTTATCTGCTTGAAGACAAATCCTCGATCCATAAAGGTAAAACAACGCTGTAGGGCAAATAGTGAGAAGACACTGTTGTTAAATAAACTCAAACTGTCATTAATGATACGAGCCTTCAAATACAACTCTCAATAACTCAGGATGTCTCATAGAGACCACTTTGCAGATAAAATGATCAAATATTGGTCAGTATTTCAGTGTATAAAATCAACTGTTTGTACCTTTATGAAGACAGCCAGGCTATGGTTGGCATTGCGGGCAGCGTCCAGATTGTCCTTATACTTCTGGGTGATGTGAGGCATCAGCATGTTCACCAGTGTCTCCACAGCGTGGTGGAACGAAGCTGTGAATCGCTGGTTCCTGGACAACTACACATGCAATACAGCTAAGACAATTAATAAAAGGAACATGGTAAACTACCTAATACAGCATCCCTTACAAAAAACATGGTAAACAGTTTCCAAAATCCACAGTTACTGCAGTTGTAGGTTTTATTTCAGAATAGTGAGAAGCCTTCAGTATCTTTCTGTTTTGGTTAATTTCCATTGCTGATAACAGTGAAGGCAAATACCAAGTTTTCACTGTTTTAACCAGGATATTGTAGCAAAACACATGGCATCCATGGTACATTTTTAGTAAAGGAGAGTTTAATGAAGCATATAATTGTGTTTACCTTGACCTTGCCACTTTCCATCAGGTACTGCGCCATTGACTTCACCAGGGCTTCAAAAAAATACCACGAATACTGAAACACAGAAGTAAACATTTTAGCCATTGACAAATAGAACTCATAACAAACTTGCTGAGATTTAAGAGCTTTAAGACAGAAACTTTAAAACAATTACCTTGAGAAGCTTGTTGCTGGTTAGGAAGTCAGTTGAAGGCTTTAAAATGGATGTCATGGCTTTGGCCAGTTCCTCGTGCACTGTCTTACTGTTATTGGTTGAATAGGACTCTGTTTTAAACACATACTGGAATAACAGGAAGAAAATCATGTAACCAAGATCTACTTTGGAAAGTGCAAATAAGTATTACAGTGTACATTGTAATAAATACAGCTGAATGTTTCAAAACTTGATTTACCTTCACATAGGACCTCAAGTAGTGTTCTAGACCCTCTTCGTGGCACTGAGCAACAATGTGGACCATGACCCTGCAGGGACAGATAGACAACAAGAGGGTATGTGAGACGGAAAGAGAAAAACCGCATGTTCTGAATTTGGAGACTCCTATTCTCTCACCTAGTGGTGTTTACAGCAACATCCTCATTACTGGCGCTGGTCAGAACATGAACCAGCTGGTTTAAAATAGTCGGCAGGAAGTTGATCATAACATGACCTTCCATGGCATGAAGACTCTAGGGATTTATGGGTAATGTTTAGTCATTCAACCCACCATAATAAAAATAATTAATGCAGAAAAATCCTCCCATCTAACTTCTCTATGCTCACCTTGAGGTATTTCACAAGCTGACCCTCAGTTGGACGGGTGGCACCAGACTGCATACTCTGGAAATGATGGAAAAAATTGTGCAGGTGCTGATCCTGAGAAGGTGAAAAGAGATGTTTAAATTTTAGACTGTGACTAGATTAATAAGGAACCTATGACTAATCATGTCTGCAAGGCTAAATATACATTATGTAATTCTGACAATGCTGATTTTGATTATAAATGTGTTAATGAGATCCTAATTAGTATATATAGTCATACCTGAGTGTAGATGGTAGAAACCAGATGGGTAGACACTTTGAAAAGCGGACGTCCTCCATCCACCCACTTTATCTCAGGACTAGAGTGCTGCAAATACAACACCCATAAAACAATATCACATTTAAACAGTTTATTTTGATTGTACTGACAGATCACCCACTGAAAGATCTATTTAATGTCTTTCTCATAGACAGCAATGAGATTAAATGAAGGGCAGATGGAGACTTTTGCTGAATTCATGCCATGTGTGTTATAAAGCCATGCCTACTCATATTTCCTAATTTAATTTTCCTGAGAAAAGAGCCAACTAATCTTTTGTATTTGTGTATGTCTTAATGTTTTTTAAAAGAGATCCCAACAAAGTCAGAGATTTCAATATGAACTCAAAAATATTTCTCATTAAATTTAAAACACCAAATTATCTGAGCTGCTCTATCCACAGTAGTTGAATAGCTCTCTATACTACTAATACTGATACTAATTTGTGCCTAGTTTTATTTCAATAATGACAACTCTCTGAATAGTTTTAGCATGTTATGGATATGACAATGGTAATGCATTTGTTTCAGTGGACTTCATCTGGTACGCATTCTGGTGCTGCTGTAGAGCAAGTATGGACTTGCTACTGCCAATAGACACACAGATTCACTGCTGTGAGCATGTAAGATACTGTAAGTTGTTATTTCATGAATAGGCATACATAAATTCTGTAGCAGATCTAGACAAGTGGAGCTGGGGGAGGTGGAAGGTTTTAGAGGAACTTCATAGTGTGCTGCAGGACCAGCTTAAAGTGAACAATTTTAAATGTTGAGCGCACAGTCTATTTGGCTGCAGAATCAGCTTGTGTGAAGTCCAATCAGCTTGTGTGAAGTGATAAATAATGTGGTTGCTAGCAGACTGCATGTAAAGGACCCCTCACCCTGCACTATCTATCATGACTGAGCTAGAACTAGTCGCTTATGGAATTTTAGGAGAAATATCTAAGACAAAGTCGATTCATCAATGAACCAGTCTCCTGCGCTATTAAAGAGCAACCTCTTCCTGTGTAAAACTGATAGTATGCAATACAATCCACTCAGACAAAAAAAAAAAAATAATAATTAGATGTAGACGTTCACAAAGTATATCCAAATAGCAAATTAGACCACACACACAAAGACTCAATTACTGTGCAAAGAACATATACAGATTCACATTTGGTCAGCAAATGGCTGAAATTTTTGCCAAGAAAGGTATGTTTTTGTTATGACTGCGCATAGAAGGTTTACCTTGCTTATACCCTCCTGGCAGCTGAGGTAACCATTTGGTAGGTTGGACGCCACAGAGATGTGTTGTTCACTCATAACAACACGGCCATCTTTAAGCAGAGGGAGCCAGGCAGAGCCCACTGACAGAGAAACAGACAGACAGTGAGAGTATGCGTGGAAGAAAATATTCAGCACATCCAAAGACTGCACTTACAAATTAGTGATTGGTGGATTGGTATGACTCTCTCTGATAAAGCTGGAGAAATGTTATGCATAAAATTAAAAAAAAAAAAAAAAACGAAAAAGAAAAAAGAAAAAAACAAAGAAGTTCCTGAAGCCCTACCCCATGCCTCAAAATACCAACACTGTCAGCAACCCAATTACCCAGCATGCTGTACCTGGGGTCTCTACTATTTCCCGCTTCTTTGTGCTGCTGTCACAGCTGATGTGGTAAAAAGTGAAGAGCAGGTGATGCTTTTCATGAAGTTGTGTGGGCAACTCAATTTTTATCTGCAGTATACAAAAAAACACATTATTTAAAGAAAAAAAAAATGAAAAAAATCTAAAATATGAAAAATAAGAAAAATGATCTTCATCTTCAATATTTACACAACAAACATTTTATATGGGGTTAAAATATAATCCTAAGTAATTAAAATATATAAATGTACATTTCAATGTACAATGATCAGCTTCCTCATATTTGGATATCTGGTCCACTATTGTCATTATATTGAGGATATTTAACTAACTACACACAACATATTTGAAATACTTGAGACCACTAATGAAAATGCTTTCATTCTGTGTATGTATACAAAAAAAATCATCATTTATTATTATTACATGAGCATACAACAATTTGAGTGAAAAGTTTAAATAAAAGTGTAACTTGAATTTTAGAATTTCTTAGTATTTAGTTGGTTCTCCTTTGTCTCCACTGACAGCAGTATTCAAGTTATTTGTGCAAGTTTGTGCAAAACCTGATGATAACACGATAACATTTTTGTTTACAATTTTTCTAAATCCTACAACCGTCACGGTGCAAGGAACACGAGACGTGGATGAAACTCAAATTAACAGCCTTTAATGGAGACATCAAGGCAGGGCAAGACAAGGCAAGGCTGACAGAGACAGGAACACCGGGGAGTAACGAGTAGACCAGACAACACGAAACTGAACAGGCAGGAACTAAAGTACACAGGTTAATCAGACGAACACAGCTGGACAGACTTAACTAATAATCACATGAAACAAGGACAGGAAACAAACCAAATATGGAAACAAGAGGCAGGAACACATGACACACATGACAGAGGACTGACAACAACGTTTTTCAGTTTTAAATTTTGAATATGCATGCGTCCCATTCATCACCTCATCATAAAACTCTGGGTTCTGCTGGTGGTGTAGTACAGCTGCATAGGCTTGTTTGGTGAAGAGAGGACCTCCTGGACGACCATAGATACACTATACATAACAGTGGCACACAAACAGAGCAATTTTTTAAAAGTTATTTGGCCTTTTCAACAGTGCAATGCAAGGAAGGACAGAAAACATTGGAAGAGGAGTGAAAGGGACAGGGTCAGGAAAATCCTTAAAAGATTTATTGTATATCAGTATTTATTGTATATCAGTCATAAGAAAGGTATTGGGGCAGTCTTGTACCTTCAGAGGTTGGGCATCCTCTTCATCCGACTCTTTGAATTCCACACATACTGCGATGTTCCTTGCCTGAATCACAAAAGATAAAGACCAAACATGAGCCAGAAAACTACTTACTGTCGAATCTCTAAGTGCATGTTTTATGAGCGGCGGGTGTGAGCCTTCATTAAACTGACCATCTCATATATCAATACCTTTGGCCGAGGGCAGTAATTTGGCTAGAAAATGGAAAAAGCAAGAAGCTTTCAGCTGATAATGCTAATGTACCTTGGCAAAAGACTTCTGGCTGTCATATTTGAGGTGTTTGGGGTAGACATAGAGATGATTGTTGTAGGTGGTGAAAGGCTGAGAGCACTTGGCAATACAGGGAACAAACTCCTCCACCTCCAACAGAGCACCGTTGCTCAGCCCATTACTCTCAAAAGGCCTCACTGGGATGTAGGATGGAGTGACACAATCTAACCAATGGTGAGGAGAAAATCTGAGTTCAAGTGAATAATTCAGGAAATTAGGGAAGAAAATATGACGAAAATATCAGAAAAGATGCGCAGTATGTTACATACATTAACAAATATTTTGAAGACTTACTAGCCACATCAGGAGGGACATTATCAATGGTCACATCCAGGTTACCCAAGATGACAGGTAGTTTAGCCATCTTCTCAGGTCTGCGGATACAATGTTGACATACACATTATTGGCCAAATATTGTATTATTAAAATAAACTTAACAGTACAATAAAATAATCCAAAATAATCTAACCAAGCTAACCAAGGCTGCATTTATTTGATCAAACTACAGTAAAAATGACTATATTGTGAAATATTATTACAATTTAAAAGAACTGTTTTATATTTGAATGTATTTTAAAATGTAATTTATTCTGAATTTTCAGCAGCCATTACTCCAGTATTCATTGTCACATAATCCTTTAGACATCATTGTAATATGCAGATATAACACTTATTATCTTCAATGTTCAAAACAGTTTTTGCAACCTGGATGCATTAAATTGATCAAAAGTGACAGTAAAGACATTTACAGTATAATGATCACAAGATTTCTATTTCAAATAAATGCTGTTCTTTTGAACTGTCTATTCATAATAAATCACAGAAATAGTAAGCAGCAAAATGTCCAACAATGATGATAATAAGAATCATTATTAGTAAGTGAGCACCAACAATAATTGATAATAACTGAGAATCAAATCAGCATAATAGAATGATTTCTGAAGGATCATGTGACACTGAAGACCGGAGTAATGGCTCCTGAAAATTCAGCTCATCCATCCAAGGAATAAATTATATTTTAAAATATATTCAAAAAGAAAACAGTTCTTTTATATTGTAATAATATTTCACAGTATTACTGTTTTTAATGTATTTTTGAGAGACCTCTTTCAAACACATTTAAACATCCTAATTATTCCAAAGTTTTGACATGTAGTGTACATTTATATTAGAAGCTCATATATCTGTAGGAGGACTGAAAAGTGCCCCTCTGAGAGGTACTACAAAACACATTCCTAACAGTGAGACCATCCACAGCTGCAAAAACACTGCAGAAGAATATGATGTTCGGAAAATATATCCATTGTTTTAATATACTGAATCTACTGTACTGTAAAAGGGACAGGAATCTCTAGTGAAGACCAGTCTGATGACATGAGGTTCATACTGACTTCCTAAAATCCGCCAGCAGTTTGAAAAGATCCTCTTCTGAGAGTTTATTACTGTCTTGCCGGTACAGTGCAGAGAACCGTGCGCTTTTATCCAAAGTCCCTGAGGCATCTTTAAACACAGGCCTGTGGAAAAGCACAAAAGATTAAATATTGTGACACAGAGAGAGAAGAACAGAATATTTCTAGACAGTTTTGGCTCACCGGGCTGCCCATGCGAAAGGCATCCTGTACTGGCCCAGTCTGCTGCAGGCCATCTTGGCATTCTTCAAAACCTTCTGAGCAACCTGTCAAGCAAAACACACACATTGTTCCCCACAACCTCTCCAGAGACATTTTATTAACAGTGAACTGGGCAGAAAGCACATTCCTGGCAGTCTTGCGGGGGTTTGGATGGTATTGTTGTGTAGTTTTAGGCAGGATATTGCAGGGGTCAGTGTGGGATGTGGTAGAACTGTTTGCAAGTTTATGGATCCTAAGCCCTGATAATCTTTCCTTATCCTTGTAACAACCACTTACTGTTTTGATTGACAGTGTGTATTTGGTTCTTCTGTTTTGTTTGGTATATGAGTGTGTGTATAAGTTTGGGTCAGCTGTGTAGTTGTGTTAGGCTCATTGCCTTGCTGGAGTCAGAGCTCTTCATGTAGGGCTCAGCGCAGTGGGTAATGCCTCCCTGCAGAACTTTCTCGATTCGTGCCACCAGGAAGATGTCAGGGTAAGGACACGTCACAGAGAAGACACCCTGAAACACAAACGAGCACAGAGGCTTCTTTTACTGAAAAGACTGTGTATTTCAGTTATGTATCCTTTTTCCAAATGAGGATGTCCCCAGATGTCCCCAAAGGGAGGTTAGATATAGATAACTTCTGGGACAAAGTGTCCCCAAAGTATAGCTAAGTAAACACACCCAGACACTTCACTCTGTAACTTTGCTCTGTACTTTATAAATACTCTCTTACTTTTAATGAAGTCTATCTATCTATCTATCTATCTATCTATCTATCTATCTATCCAATCGACCCATCCATCCATCCATCTATCTATCTATCCACCCATCCATCTACAGTATCCATCCATCCATCCATCCATCCATCCATCCATCATTTATCTATCTATCCAATCGATCCATCCATCCATCCATCTATCATCTATCTATCCACCCATCCATCTACAGTATCCAGCCATCCATCCATCCATCAATCTATCCACCCATCCGTCTACAGTATCCATCCATCCATCCATCCATCTATCTATCTATCTATCTATCTATCTATCTATCTATCTATCTATCTATCTATCTATCCAACTGCCCCTGAAAATGGATCGTTCGGTCCTCTTACTTTTTTGGGGTACTGCAGCATCCCCTCCGGCAGTTCACTAAGCAGCGTTTCTCCGTGAGGTGTGTCTACCCCTCCGTTTATCTGCATGCTGGGTGGTGGGATCATGGAGCGGACCAGTGGGTGATTTAGATCCACATGAAAATCTGCAGATATTTTTCGGCTGTTCTGCACATCAAACAGCGAAAGCACCACAAAGAAAGGTTCCACCTGAAGAAAACAGTAAAGCTGCATCTAATCTGTACCAGAAGTGTGGGTTGAGCTACAAATTGATATGTTGAACCGCTTCAACAAACAGAGGAATATTTGCAAGCAGAACAGAGGCACAGTATTTATACTTGTAGCTTATTGAGAAGTCTTGTAAGTTTGTGTGCACATTAAACTGGAATAGGAGAAAGTGGTTTAACATTGAAATAATTACACATTTACCTTTATGTAATCATGACTATCAATATACACACAATTCTCCCTTTCCCATAGAGTTTGGCTGGTTGCCACAACACATCCCTCATCAGAGACAGTAATACTTAGCCAAAGAAAAGAGCTTTATAACCACAGAACCACTGTGATTGTGCTTGTGAATCTTACATTAGTAGTAGGTCCTTCCTCGTTCTCTGCTACACAGCTCTGAAGGTTGAAGGACAAATCATTGCAGCTGACCAAAACTCTCTTCCCAAACTTCTCCTCAAACTGCTTCACGTCAGGTTCAATGCCAGACAAATCGAGTCTCTACAGGCCAAAACATACACACAGAGCTGAAAACCAGTAGCTCACCCTGTGATTTAATGGATTATTTATTATTGGAGCTGTGGCTTACCTGTGTGTCAGGGTCAAGAGTGAAGAGTTTCAGACGAGTTTCACTCCTCATCTTGGACTCAATGTCTCTCGCACTCTGAAAAGCAAAAAACAGGATGCCAATCGCTAATTACCACAGCTGATTGTGTTTCCGGTTCCAGCATATTACATGATAAAAATCCTTTTCTTAATTACTATTTTGTCTTGGTTTCCAGTGGAATATCTAAAATACTTAAAACAATGTACATGAGAAGTAAAATAACATAATAGAACTCATTTTCAGAGAACATATCTGAAAAACAATTTCCTACCCTATTGATTATTATTACTCTTTGTGCATTTGTAACTTAATTTGCAATTATCTAATATCTCTGTTTACACTTTTACTTCTGAAGTAAATGCATCACATTTTATGAATGTTTAGATATTTTCACTGCAAAATAAGACAAAAGAAATAGTATAAAAGTGTTCAACATCATTAAAATGAGATATCATGGGATGTGTGAGAAAATATTCTGACTTTAGAGAGAAGAGGCGCCTAGACAATTGATTCCAGGGAGGAGAGAGACAGCAGACAGGAGAATAAAGAGCGAGATAGAGATGGGATGTGTGTGTGTGTCTGTGTTCCAAAGTGTGGGTGGTTCATTGTGGAATGGTTGGAAAACATTAGCCTAGAGGACTAAGGGTGTGTGGAAAAACTGTGGATGTGTAGAGAGAGGGCAGACAGCGAAGACGCCAGTGTTGAGATCATACAGTCAAGACACAGGAGCTGAAGACCAGTATTCACCTTCATGCACACATACTCTGTGAAACTGTAGATGATTGTTTGTATGATCAGCTAATCAGGAGTCCTGCATGTCTATATGTGTGTCTATGTGTTCACAATACCTGGAAACTGTCCTGAAAATTCCCAGGCGAGATGTCTGTCTTGCCCAGCTCATCGTCTGTGTGAGAGAAAACACACTTGCTGTACTGAAACTCTCAAAACCAGCAAACACAGTCATTAATCCCAGTGTCTATAAATCAACATGTAGTGACTGGGAAAACTGTCAGATAGCAGTGTCAAATCATAACAACAAACACAAAAATGTGGCTCCTCAAACATTAAAGCTGTCAAACTACAGCAATACAGTTTCTAAGGTGTTCTGAGTGATTTTAAACATTCTTATATGTATATGTGGTTTCTAGGGTGTTATGGGTGGTTGCAAGTGAATGTTTGGATGCTAACTATGCAGTTTCTAAAGTATTCAGAGTGGGTTAAAAGGGTTAGTTCACCCAAAAATGAAAATTCTGTCACTAATTACTCATCCTCATGTCATTCCAAACCTTTGTTTATCCCTGCATAGACAGCAATGCAACTGACACTTTCAAGGACATCGTTAAAATAGTCCGTGTGACATCAAAAGCTACGAGAATACTTTTTATGTGCAAAGAAAACAAAAATAACGACTTCTTCAACAATTTTCAACAAACTTCTCTTTCGTGTCAGTCTTTGACGCACGTTCACGAGAGTAGCATGACGCATGCGTGTGGTGCTGCTGACGCAGGATCTGGCGTTCTGACGTAGAACCTGGATGCGCTGCACTTTATTTACAAGCAGAGGA
The DNA here is from genome assembly GCA_021397915.2 of Tor tambroides. NCBI lineage: Eukaryota > Metazoa > Chordata > Actinopteri > Cypriniformes > Cyprinidae > Tor > Tor tambroides. The sequence continues at coordinate 13,905 of JAFVLL020028601.1, read as the reverse complement.
AGATGCACGCTAAAACAGTCTTCGTAAACATGTCTGAAGATTTCGACAGAGAGGATGACTTGCAATTTTTTGCCCAGCCTTACTTATTCGAACCAGAATATAAAGACGATGAACTAAGAGATGGATGTTCTACGTCGTGATACTCGCGTGTGAACTGACACGGAAGAGAAGAAATTGTTGAATAAAGTCGTTATTTTTATTTTCTGTGCGCACAAAAAAAGTATTCTCGTAGCTTCATAAAATAAAGGTTAAACCACTAATGTCACATGGACTATTTTAATGATGCCCTAACTACCTTTCTGGGCCTTGAACTTGTCAGTTGTGTTGCTGTCTATGGAGGATCAGAAAGCTCTCGGATTTCATCAAAAATATCTTAATTTGTGTTCCGAAGATGAATGAAGGTCTTACAGGTTTGGAATGACATGTAACAGTAACTAATGACTGAATTTTCATTTTTGGGTGAACTATCCCTTTAAACATGAACTTATCTGGTATGGGTTTCTAGGGTGTTGTGGTTGGCTGTCCCTAGAGTGTTATTGGTTGTTCCTAGGGTTTCTAAGGTGTTCTGAGTGGCTTTAAACATGTTAATATGTTCAATATGTGGTTTCTAGGGTGCTCTAGGATGTTGCTTTCTTTCCCAAGATATTCCAGCCCCAAGATATGATTTGGATTCCTCCCTAAAGGCAAGTTGAAAGGATTCGTTGCCCATTTTATTGTATTAATCCGTCTATTGTAACAACACACATTTCTTCAGCATGATTTGAGGTATCTTTCATGTCCGTAGAATAAACACTGCGAGACGAGTTAGGCGCCAAAGTTTAATTCTTAGGGTAAGAAGTTTGTTCAGATCCCAAACCCTAAGTATGACTAATAGTAACAGTCATGCTTGCCTTAGCTAGCTCCTCTAGTAATTAGTTATATTTGGTTCAGCACTCTGATTGGCCGACAGGTGTTTATTGTTTTATACGAGGCGAGAAGAAAAGAATGTGCTGTCCTTTGAAACTCATCAAATGTAAATAAAGACTCCTAACCTCCTCTCCTGCGTGAAATCCAAAGGCTTTAAGAGGTGTTAAGTGTTACTGTTTGTGTATGGCTGTGTGTGCGTCACTTCAGGAGCATTGGGTATATGGATCTATCTTTTAAAAGACGTTTAAAGAGTGGGTGGTCTCTTCAAAGAACACATACACATACATGAAGCACGACCACACCAGCTGGCTCTACAAATACATGTCTGCGCATTCAAACTGTGTCAACAATCTTGTATTATTATATAGTAACGTATCAACACACGTCAGCGAACACATCTATGAACAACACACGCTCAAACACACACCATCATGCAGTTCTCCGTTTCTCCTCTCCTGCATGGCGAGCTCAAAGCTGCTGTGGAGGATCTTGTTGAGGGTGCTGATCCAGTCATCCATCTCTCCTTCGCTGTCTGCCGCCAGAAGATACGTGCTTTTATCCTGCATCTTCAGCTCAAATGCGAAACGTCGCACCTTACTGTTCTGCACGGTGACAGAGAAAGAGAGACATTTCTAATCATGCCACTGGCAGTGAATAGCATAGCTCATATAATTTAGTCTTGGACTTTTTTTAGTTTATTGAAATTGGACTTTTGATTGGTATCTTGGCAAGTTCAAGACATTGTTAGATCTCCTATGAAACTTACTGGAGTATTAGTGAGGTATTTTTTCTGGAAGAAAAATCTGAGAAACAATAGTTTCCGAGAAGTAAAATCTTCACTTAATCTCTATTTAAGCTCAGTGCTGTTTTTTACTTTTCTTTCCTATGGGAATGTGAGCGCACCCAAGACTTTGGAATGATTTTATACTTTATGAATTTATGACGAATTTACACCAGAAATGACTCTGGAAAATATATCCATCCTGCAGCAGGAGCTGAAAGCCATTTATTCCCAGATGACTGCTGAGGAATATCTGCCTGCTTTGCATGTGCACCTGTTGAAATGTTTAGGTTTTGCACCTAGAAATAACTTTTACTATTTCTCTTTTGTCTGAAATGTGGAAAACAGACAAAAAGTCAAAAAACAGATGTTGAAAACAGACCAAACAGGTTGCACATACCAAAGGAGTATTTTATTCTTTCAGGAGGGCTGGTGCATTGAGGAATGTGATCATATTTGCACTCACACACACACTGAGCGCACCACAGGAGAAAATGGAAATATCTGACCCTGGGAGAAATCATGCGTGAATTAGGCTGGACCTCATCTTTTCCTCTGTGCCTCTCGCTCGTTTTTATCTTTTTCTCATTCTCTACAACCCTGAGTAGCCTCATCTGAGGAACTGGTCATCCAAACACTGATATCCCCTCTTGGTCGAGACAAAGGAAGGGACTCATGAGGATGTTATTAGAGATCTGAACTCCTTCTATAAACTGCTTTGTGCTGCAGTAAATACACAAAACAAAGCATTTATTCTTCTGGCGTCCTTATGAACTTTGAAAGGAATGTTCTGGGTTCAATACAAGTTAAGCTCCATCGATAAAATTTGTGGAACAATGTTGATTACTACAGAGTATAATGTTAACTTGGTTCAATCCCTCAGTAAAAAAAGCAAACATTACAGTCAATTACACTAGAATGAGTTACAATAACAGGCTGATAAACATAAATAACATTTTCCTTACACACTGAACAAATCTGTACACATCTGATTATCATCATTTTCAAAAAAAAAAGTTTTAACAGATATTTTATTTAATATTATTTATTTATTTACAAATATTTATTTAAGCTTTTGGTGAGTTGTACCACATTTAAGAACCTGACCTAACCTCGTCATAAAAAGGTCAAATTATCTATTTTAAGACTTTGACAGTTATGAGAGGTCTGCTGGAATATTTATTTATTGCAGTTTGGTTGCACCAAATGACTTTAATTTGGTGGACACACATTTTGTTCAAATATATTTTTAGAATAAAATAAAAGATTATAAAGTACTTCATATAGTTTTCTTTTGACACATTTTATGAGGAAAGGCCTTTTCTTTCTTTATGACATAAGGATAGTTGTATCACCCTTAAATTTTTTCCTTAAAATCTCCAGAAAATGTCACAATTAATTTATTTTAGAAATTAAATAAAAAAATACAGATCCAAAGCACTACTCAAGTCATTGCATCATTACAGAAAATACAAAGTACGTTGCTCATTTCAAAATTTCTGTTATGATGCAAACTTGAGTAGTGTGTGGAGTAAACTGTATATTTTTTTCTAGTTTACAATGTAATTTTATCCAATACACCTACAATTGATTGGGGTATGCGTGGTACTATATGTGACCTTGGACCACAAAACCAGTCTTAAGTAGTACGGGTATATTTGTAGCAATAGCCATTGCATGGGTCAAACTTATCTATTTTTTTTTATGCCAAAAATCATTAGGATATTAAGTAAAGATCATGTTCCATGAAGATATTTAGCAAATTTCCTACCATAAATATATCAAAACTTAATTTTTGATTAATAATATGCATTGCTAAGAACTTCATTTGGACAACTTTAAAGGCGATTTTCTCAATATTTTGATTTTTTTTGCACCCACAGATTCCAGATTTTCAAATAGTTGTATCTCAGCCAAATATATAAATAAAAATTTACACACACACACACACACACACACACATATATATATATATATATATATATATATATATATGATATAATTTTAATTCAGAAATTATAAACATGTTCATCATAGAACGTCTATTTGAGTCAATATATACATATGAACTGCGTGTTTAGTCATGTCATGTAGTTACCTGGATGACACCCATGCAGGAGTCCAAGAAGATGGTTCCCTTGGGTTCTTTAGATATTTTCTCATCTTTGTAGAAGTTCAAGTTGTATGATCCATCTCCCAGCTGGGTCAAATGAAAATACCTTCTCTTAAAAGACTAAAGGGAAAGAAAGAGAGAACACAGAGATCATTAAATGAAAATACCAGATGTAAACACTCTATGTTTAGATGTTAAAGTAGTGACTGTTCTAAAAATAACATCTAGTGGAATGGGACCATGGGAAAACAGATTAGTGAGAACTGGAAGTTGGTAAGGCCCCACTTCCTGTCTATGGCATGGTGAGCACAAATCTGCTTCTAAGAGCAGCACTAAGGGTCAGAGTTTGCTCAGCTCTGTCCATGACTGAAAACAACAAGCTGAACACAAAGCTATGCAGAAACTGCACTCCGTGTCATGTCACTGACATCAACACTTAATTTGATGGCTATGCTCAGAATGACATATTACCATACTACTATTTTTGCAGTGTGCAGTATGCATACCATGCAAGATATGAACATCTCCTGTATGCATGAACATTTTTCAAAACATGTAGTGTGCAACTAGTGCATATTGCTATATCCCACAATGCAATGTACTCTACTTGACCCTTTTATCGTGACAAATGAACTGGAAGTAATATCAACCATATTCAACCATTTCAACTTATTTTTTAAATAAAATAAAGATTATTTTTCAGGTAATAACCGTGAATGCCACTTAAAGATTCTGTCATCATTTACTCACCCTCAAGCAGTTCCAATCCTGTAGTTTTGTTCTTCTGTTGAACACATATTTTGAAGAATGTTGGTATCCAAATAGCTGACGATAGCCATTAACTTCCACAGTATTTTTTTCCATACTATAGAAGTCAATGGGTTTGATAACAACACTCTTCGAAATATCTTCTTTTGTGTCAACAGAAGAAAAAAACTCCTACAGGTTTGGAACAACTTGAGAGTGAGTAAATGATGACAGTACTTTCTTTTTTGTTTGAACTATTCCTTTAATGAATTAAAGAAATACTATAACCTGTGATGATTTATAGCTTTACAGCTTTACCGTTTCAAATAGTAGTATTTTTCCACACACACATATACACATTGTTTCACTTCAGAAGACACTGATTCATCAATGGGGGTCATACGAATAACAGCTGTGTAATTTACGAGCTTTTTTTCAACTTCGAGAGGTGAGTAAATGAATGAATTTTCATTTTTGTGTGGAGATGGATTGTGGAGACAACAATATAGCCTACTAATTTATGAAATGTTTATCTATGCATAATGTGTTGTGTTTTATATTTTAAAAAATATACAGTATATACTGTGTACTATTCAGTATGCCAGTATTTTATTTTGAACATAGTGATCATCTTAATCACAAATTCCTCATTATTAAATCAGAAAAGGGCTTGTTTATATTGCTAACTCACCCTCATGGTAACACTGATGGCACTGTTCATGTTTGCTTTATACAGCCAGCCGTGTTTGGACACGCCCCCTCTTTGAGAGCCCAATGAGGCGGCATCCTTTAGGAACCAGAGAGGAACATAATAAGAAGCACATATAAGAACACACAGGCGCAATCATACACCCACACACTGTGACTTCATCTGTTTCTTCAAGCCTGAACAAAAACACGTCGATATCTAACGCAGTTTCCCACATTAGAGACTCTGGACGCCCTCCTCCGTGTTTCAACATTAAGTCCATTTTCACCTGACCCCCTTAATTATTCATGTTCTCCCTCATCCCTACAGGGAACAGCCTTCGAACTGTACAAACAAACTCCATCCCTGAGTGAGCGCTCAGACAGAACGGCAGACATGGAGCTGGAATTCTGGGAAATGTAGGTGAAACCCAATCAGGGAATCAGATAGCCCAGAGACAGGCGAGTCCTGCGTCTGCTCTTTCTCTAAGGCTAATGTAGTCCCAGAGGCTCCGTACAAAACGCATTACTAATAAGCTGCAAGTTCCTTATTATTTATTTATTCTGCTTATCAGCCAGTGAGAACAGAGAGAAGGAGAGCGAGAGAAATCATGTGTTTTAATAGGCTGATGAAGCATGGTGCATGTACGTAGATATGGTGAATACCGTTTCCTTTGCCTGTCACCATACTAAGGAGATTGGTAGAGTAAAGAAATAACAGCACATGAGTTTCTTGCGCTCTTTCATAAGTTTATCAAACAAATCTCTAGACAGAGTGAGTTTAAATGGCTAAATATGACCAAATTCCTGGCTGCACACTACTGACATTAATCACTAATACAGTGCTGCATTCTGAATCATATAATGTCTCGATTTATATAAATGGCATATTTGTGGTTTAAAAATAAAACAAACAAACAGATAGATAGATAGATAGATAGATTAAATTCATTAAATTCAAATTCATTCATAAATTTCATCTTCTTCATGTTCTTCACTGACACTGCTGTCTCTTTACTAAACAAATACATTACATTTAGAAAAAAAACTTCATTAGAGACAAAATTGTTTGCCGCACTACAACATTGTCAACAAATATTAAAATAGCTAATTTTTTTCTCTCTTTGCAATCATAATTTTAAATAAAACTTGGTTCTCAGCACTATCAAATTAAAAGTCTTCTGACACTTAGTGCCAGATTTACTAAACAGTGCAAATTAGCGTTCGAGCGCAATTCCATAAAAGCACCGACGCAAGGGGGAAATTCTGCGTGTGATTTACTGACAATTTGCACATTAAAGAACACAGACACAGCCAGATCATTTCCATAATGACCAGCGTAATCCACCAAGAGCAGCGCAAATTAGCGCCTGCTTTAAGGAATGCTTTTTTGGGCGTTAAATAATGGCTCAAATACCAGTAATTTGACAAGCGCAAATGTTAGTAAATCACGTTGCGTGATACATTTTAATACTCTCCTCCCAAAAATTTTGCGTCTGAAAGGGAAACTCCTACAAATGCATATTCAACGAGGTCAGGCGCAAAAATAACTGTGTCCACACCTTTTCAGCGATTACTCTTCACTGCGCATCTTTAGTAAACCCTGACAGTACTATTTTATTGACAAAAGATGGTTTGTGCTGGCACAAGCTGTTGGTAAATCTGGCACTTAATATAAGAAAATTAATAATTCCATCATAATAATAATAATGTATATTTATATAATAGCTTTATAGACTGAAAGTGTAAACAAAAAGCTGTACATAAAAGTCTTTTGAGTTGAAAAATTAGGAGTCAGTTTTAATATGATTTTCATAAAAACAAAAAACAAATCTGGTACAAGTTTTGTTGTTTTTTTCCAGGGAAAACAGTGAGGAATCATGAGCAATTGTCCCTTACCTCCTCCTTATCTGCATCCTCGTCCACCTCAAATACGTGACTAGCTAGTTTCTCTGGCCGAGGAACTTTACTGTAAAAGAACAAAATACAAAAAACAAATATAAGACACATAGGCTTTTACCTTTTTTGCCTGTGCAAATGTCAACATCACAATGCTAGATTAATGAGGGTTGTTCCCTGAGTGTTGCTAGCATTGTCTAAGGTGTTCTGAGTGTTTTTAGTGGGTGGTTATGTGGTTTCTCGGTGAAAAAAAAAATCTCAAGAAGCTAAATGATCATTCATGTCTGTAGCACATATTGTACGTCTAATAAAAAGATTCAGTGCTTATAACTCAAGGACATTGTAGCTCTTATTACTCACACAGGTGAGTGTGCGAGTGTTTGACTACTGCATGTGTGTTCAAGGAAACTGCATTAGCGTAACTTTCATGATGGAGTGGTGGGCAGATCATAATGCTGCTCATGATGATGATGATGATGATGGAGCTTCACATACACAGCACACATTATCTCTGTTTCCTCCCTCACCATCATCCCTCCTGCTTCCTCTGCGACCTTTACCAAATGCCAGACACTGGCTGTCTCCTGATCTCCACAATGTGATTTGCCAATTATTGACTGCTAAGACATAATTGCTCCATGAGTTAGTTTAGACAGGAAGTGACATCAGTGGACAACAGACACTTGTCTGCTGTGTGGTTACTGCCCTGTTCTGAAACAGGTGTACAGGAGTATTTATGTGTTGAATGACAAAAGCAAGAGGAAGAGAAAGCAAAAGAGGAGGAAATAGGAAAAGAGCTGCTGATGGGTTGTTGTTGTGTGAAGAAAGGGGTATTTCCCGATTTAGCTCTGGACGAGACCTCGCTGTCAACACTGGGGCAGGACAGGATGAGGACACTGATAAAATTAGTGAATAAAATAGCATCTCTCTTTCACACACACACACACACACACACACACACACACACACACACACACACACACACACAAACATACTGTGAGCAAACAATGACTCTGGGCTCTGTTCCAATACCCAGTGAGCTGCCTTGCTGTTGATTACCTACATAGGCAGCTGCTTTCTAAGTAGAGGTCAACCGATATATCTAAAAGTGCAGAGTGGTTAATGGCTCATATAATGGCTGATATATCATAGAGATAATTTGAAAGATAACGCATATATAACAATAGCAAGCAAAATGTAATATTTATCTAGAGACATAAATTATTTACAATTAGAGACATAAATATTACAAAATAAATATTAAATATTACAAAATAAATAAAAATGTTAATTAATATATATATATATATATATATATATATATTATAAAATTGTATTAAATGATTCCTGGAGCTGTCAAAATAAAATGTCTTGCTTCCGACACTTAACGGCCAAACAGAAAAATTACCACCAATAATTTAAAAATGTCAAATATTGGCCTATATATGTCAGTCAACCATTACTTCTATGACATCCCACTAAATAAAACAAATTGGATTTAATTATTTACATATTCAAAGACTTGTTAAAATGATATAAATGCATATTTGCTAAATGTTGAAGTAGGTATGAGTAAGTATTACAAATAATAGAAAGGGAAAGGCTATAAAAAACTACTTTCCATTTACTTTATTTAAAAATTCTGTTCAATAATTTATTTGCACTGTCAAAATAAACAGCACAACCTGAATAAAAGTCCTGGTGCTGTCAAATTAAATGTCCCACTTCAATACATTCCTTTTGACTCTTGACTTGCAGGCCAAACAAGAAACTTTAAAAACCAGCCGATGCCAAAAAAACAAACAAACAAAAAAAAAACATATTGGTTGACCACTGGTAATGTACAAAGAACAGCTGAACATAAAATAACTTAAAATAACTACTTTCCATCTCTTTTCTCTTTCTTTTGATTACTTTTCGAAGTCTTGTTGTCCTTACTTTGGAAGTTGGCGGAAGTCTCCAGAATAATCTTCATACTTGTAGTTCACCACATGCCAGTCAGAGTTGTAGGTCTTGATGCACTGAAAAGAAAAAAAATCAAAAATGTCTATTTCCTCTCTACTGTCATTTGGAAAGCACATAAACACATATGCCAGCATGCACAGAACCCAACATCCCAAAAAGGCTAATACACTTTCAGTGATCTAATAAGAATCATGTTTTCCAAAGCAATCTGTGGCAACAGCTTTTTAGAAAATAATTTCCTGCCTGTAGCCCTGTGCTAATCACTGTTAAAGCTGTCACCACACTGCACCACAAACAGACACTAATATATCCTCTGGGCATTACATTAAAGCAGATTCAATTCTATTTGCTTTGTTGGCAAGGCAAGCATTCAGTCCTCAGCAGTTCTTAAAGGGATAAGGTGAAACTAAAAGCCTCTAAAACCCAAAACAGCTTTCTCACTCTTATTTTAAATCCAATTAATGGAGAGAAAGAGGAAGGGAGAAAGAGAGTAAATGAGTTGACAAAGGAGATTTAAGACCATTCTGAACTAAGTATTCAAGTGTTTATTCTGAACTATCCATCTCTGTACTCCATCTGCTACTTTTATTATTCCTTTGGGGTAAAATAGAAATACAGCACAATATATATATATATATATATATATATATATATATTATATATACAGTAAAAACGGTAAATAAAAATTAGCTTTTAACATTATCTGGACAAAACATGAATTGTAGTTATGAAGCGTTTTGTGTGTGTGTGTGTGTGTGTGTGTGTGTGCGTGCGTGCGTGCGTGCGTGTGTGTGTTGACATTGAATAAATAAACAATATTAATAAAGTCAAAGTTTAGGCCATTTAGTATGAGCAACTTCAAATATTAAATAGCAAGAACGTCACGTTTGGAGAGGAAGCTCAAGATAACAGGCTGCTGAGCAGATCACTGATCACCCATAATCCCTTGCACTTGAATAATTAGTGTTTTGGGTTAAAAGAATGTGGATTTACAAGCACATGCAAATATTTATTATTCAGAATTAATTTTGAATACATTTTGTTAAAAGAAGTTAAATTTTATGTTAAGTCACCCTTAGTCTAATTAGTGTTCAGTGGTAAGGTTTCTTCAATTTTATGACATCAATTTCTAAAAAATTGTTCAGGGGCATAGAGATCAATCTAAATAATATTAATAGTAAATCCAAATAATGCACAAGTTAAGTAGACCTACATTGTTTAGGTCTGCCAAAATAAGAATGTTTTACACCAGTAATATGCAATACCAATTAATACCAATTTTTACTTCAATTTGACAGCTTATTGAAATTGGGCCCACTTATGATTACTTTTGAGCTTATGGAATTTATTTTACTTTGTTTGTTAAAAACACTGACCAACTTAAATTGATATTGAACTGTTTTTTCCTTAATTTGAGTAAACTCAAAAAAGCCCTGAAGCTGGTTGCCTTTTGCGTTTTCTCAAGTTCTGATTGTATTTCTCTGTAGGATGTTTTTGTCCATTTTATCTCTGGTTAGGCAAATCTGAGGTCTCATTTATGTCCACAGTACAAAGTGTAAGGGAGGGTCTGTTTAATACTCAGGCTAACCCTAAATATGAACAATGGTAACAGTGATGCTTGACTAAACATTTGTTATTTTGAAGTTACTGTGTTTTTCAATACTAAAACAAAAAGCATTTAGGCAACTAAACCACCAAAACCACCAACACTGATGACTTATGACATTATAAGAGAAAAACTGAAAATAAATAAAAGTTCCGGGGCAGCTCATCTTGTTTGCCTTCCCTTGTGGATCAGATTTAATTACAACTCTTTTGAAACAAAATGACATTGGCTCTGGTGTAAGAGCATGATAAATGTTTACTCAGTGATTCAATCTGACATATTTTATGTCAGACAAAGCTGTTTCCAAGAAGTTGTTTGCAAGTTTAACAGAACAATCCTTCAGAATGTGCGTTGTTCTGGGGTGTACATCAGACGTGTGCCCATGACTAACGGTCCAGGCAGATGTTTTGATTTGTGAAAAGCTGGAAAACTGCCTGGCTCTGGCCCAGCTGTCCTTGATGATGTCATTGAGCTCTTTAGCGGGAGGAAGTATCGTTTTACGCTCTCTGCTGACGACGCCCTATGCCCGGGATATCTACACAACCCTAGCCTGACCCAGACCTCACACACACGTACGGTTTATTCTAACGCAAATGCATATGCACATATAGTAGAATTATTGAAGAAGCATAATAAAAGTGGAACTTCTAGGAATCTGTTTTGACCTGTTGACAATTTCTGTTTTTTTCAATACATTGCTCTGGTTTCAGTTGCATCTAAGGTCTTATTCCTTCCAATACGATCAGTGATAGTCCATGGTAAAACATGTATTTTTTGCTGAGTATTATATTTGATACATCAGACCTAAGTTGCTTCAGTGCAGAATAAATAAAGAAAAAAAAATAAGTAAAGATTTCATGGCAAAAAAGACATTTGTACTATGTCCTGAAGGTGAACATTTCTCAAAGAGATGTTAAAGAGATTTGCATATCAAATATAATAATATAGGCTTTATAATGTTAAATTGATATTGTTCATAAGTCATATTATTCTTATAAGAACTAACATGTCTCATTTTAATGTAAATAATGCTAAATATTAGGTTTAGATTTCACCTTGTTTGCAAAATTCAGTGCTATTTGCCTAACACAATTGACTTTGCACTATTACAGCCTGTAGAAAGCAAAATGTTTGCGTGCATTTTCTAATCTAACAGAAGTAATTCATCAAGTGATGATCAAATGCTGGAGAAGAGAACCGTATCCAGGCATATATCCAGACACGCGTTCGAGTGCATTTTTAAGAGATGATTCAGGTGCTTGGACTGCAGTGATTGGATGATACAGTACAGTCTCAGTAAAGTGTGCCAGATTGTGGTATTTCACTGCATCCTCTCAGATCCGACCTTTAAATTGTGGAATGTAAATACTGTAGCAGCATGCAAATAGCATTAGACTAGGTACCAAAATTATTTGCAACCTGATTTGCATAATTCCTTTAATGAATCGTATGCTAACTCAATACAGCATGTACAAACAAACACTGCTATCAATAAGTGCAATTCATTAATAATTCACACTCTTTTTGATCTGATCCATGAGTATGTGTTATATGTATATGAGGTCTTACCTCCTGCACAAGCAGGCTGCTGGCTCTTTTTTCCGCCCCATCTGGTACTGAAGAGTAAAGAGTTCTGCCCTGACGCTTCAAAGTGGAAATCTACACAGATACATGTGGAAATGTTTCAGATACTAGACAGAGACAAGCACATGAACATGCATAAAAAAGATCTGTCAGTGTAAATCTTGACGTTTCTCATGTCAATACAACAAATCTTATTGGACTATAAATAAAAGAGAGGCTTTCAATGAGTTTTCAATGAGATTTGGAAACACTGAAAAAAAGCGAGACGACCATGTGATTTAATTAAAGTGCATTTTTGTATTAGTCTAATGGAAAATCATAGTTTCCACAAAAATTAAAAAAGAAACCATTTTATTTGAATAGTATTTTTGCTTGACCCCAGAGTGTTGATGTGCAGAACACATACTGGCTAGCTCTACTGACTGCAGAAATTATTGTGTGCTTTATTTCTTGTATTTTTTTAAGTACATAACACAAAATATGATGCATATTTAAAAAAAAAGACATCACAATAAACATTAAGGTCTTTTGAAGTTATATTTATTTTTAGTTAGTGAACTAATTTAAACACTAATTAACAAAATGTATATATATATATATATATATATATATATATATATTCTACTTTCATATTATAGGTAATTTAGCTTTTATTAATGGTGAAATTAAATTGTAAAAAGCCACAGAAATGTTACACTGACCTACATTACCATTTTGGCCTATTTAATAGTGAATATTTTTACTTTTTACTAAATTAGTATTTTTACTAAATTACTATTTTTACTTTTACTTTTACTTACTAAATAAATAAATAAATATTTTTGATTAGTATTCAATTAAAAATTAAGGTGTGAAACTAAACCAAACTAAATATAATTCGAGAAAAACTAATACATATATGTGCTTGTGTGTGTATGTGTGTGTGTGTGTGTGTGTGTTAAACATACACACAATTATATCCACACACATGTATATATTTATCTTCTTTTTAAGGTTGGTCCAAAGTATCTTACACACACACACACACACACACACATATCCACACACATATCCACACACATGTATATATTTAGCTTCTTTTTAAGGTTGGTCCAAAGCATCTTTTTTTCAGTGTAGTGAGGACATGAATTATTTTAATATAACTAGCATATACAGTAGGGGTTATGGTCATGTCTCTGGCTTTATCATTATACAGAGATTCAGATGTGCCTTTCTAGGACACGTCGTCTCAGTCTGCATTCATACTCCAGCACACATGTGAATGTCTCTGTGCTATGGAGCCTGAGGCCTGAACATTGAACATGAAGCTAAATTGGCCATTGCTGTATAGCCCTGGGTTTTAAATTAAGCTCTGCCAGCTTGTGTGCTTGTAAAATCTTAAATAAGCAAACTATGCTTTGAAAATAATCTTGGTGAACTCATCCCTAATATGGAAGCAGAATAATGACAATAGTTTTTGAAACATAAAGCATGCTTAATTCCACAAATTGAAATTAAGATGCATTGTAATTAACAGTGCTTCCATTTCAATGCCTTGTATTTCCAGGGCTTGCATTTTTAGGTCCTGAAATTTAACATAGTTGTTTATTTAAGCTGTGAATATTTCAATTCAAAATA